>JAFIRS010006282.1:0-40113 GCA_018342105.1 Gonioctena quinquepunctata | reverse complement strand
CGTAACAACGTTATAATACACCGTCGTTTATTTTGGAAAACGCAAATAAATGAAGACGGGATAATGATGAAAAGTATACTATTTTCATGATGCATCCGCAATTTCGTAGGTTTTTGTACCGAGAAACAAATGGAGGGTAATATAATCCGATTCACGATTCATTTCCACGAGTATAATAAACGAGAATTATGTTCCATCTGGACGGGTTGGAAAAATGTGCCTGAGATGGGTTTCAAGAATGAAAAATGAGAAAGGATTTTTGTTAACGAACGTCCAATCAATTAACTATGCGCCGTAAACTATAAAGAATGAAATATGAATTTGATGAATCTTTTGTTTTTTAGAAACACTCATGAGATTTAGGTATGACGAATCATCTTCCATGATATGGAGAAATTGAAACCAAGGAGAATATACATTTCATAAATTCGAACGTTGCCAAATGAGCAGTTCTGGCGGGAGGATGAGATGACGTTTTATTTACATGATTCACTTTTTCAGAATCGTATTTCATCAAACCAATATTTGATTAGAACTATAAATGATCATGCCGTCAGAATTACAGAACCCCATTTCATACAAACCGCATCGAAAAAAAAAACTCTTGTGAATTTAAAATTGTTTTTTCGAAACTGAACAAAAATGATATTGGTCATACAAACGATCATCGAACCCATGGTCACCTATGCATCATTAGTATGTGGCCAAAAATCCAACAGTACTCGACATTAATCAAGCTGCAATAAGTGCAGCCTGTTTAGGAATCACAGGAGCAATGTTCCCATGCCCCACTAAAGCATTAGAGGTGATGTTAAACAAATCAAAATCAAATCAAAATATACTTTATTTTCCGAAAAATGGATTTTTATTGACAAAGCATTTATAAATATAAAACCACAAAACTGGTATGCGTATGAGTGTTGATAAAAACTCAAATCGTCAGGTACATCATAAAAACTAGTACATCATAAAACATCTAGACATCAAAACATAACTTGATCACGTCATAAATGTAAAATATAGATATTAGAGTCCTGAAATATAGCATGCCATAGAAATAGAAGTAAAGTAGAATACGATACATATAGCTTAATATACAAGTGAACAATTAAAATGGTTGAATCAAATCAATATCTTGAACAACCAACATATTTTTGTCCGAGGGAGAAATAATTTTCATAGACATAGTCATCATAGTAACTAATACAAACATAAAATATAATACTAGATTTTTAACGTGTGTAGCATGGAAGGGATTGATGCTAAAATAGCCACAATAATGAAAAAGTGATTGGTAAACAACAATAAATATGTTTAAATTTATAGTAAAAATAGTTACAATTAGACAAAAGCGAAGAAAACAAAAATCAATGAACATATGAATGTATGAGATTAAGCTAAGTTCGAACAATTCCAATCTGTGTCAAGATACTCTTGAACACTGTAGTATGGTTCTTTGATGATAAGTATTTTTACAGATCACCTGAATAGAATAGGAAATAGGAAACCTTCCGTCACTGCCCTTGTGGGCAATGAAGGAAGCGGCAATACATCAAGTTGAAATCTGGAAATCTAGCTGAACATCTGTAGATTCTGGAAAATATTCCCCTACAATCCTGGTTCAAGCTATCAGATATTATGGTACGACTTCGAATTGCATTTTGAAGTGGACATAAACAGCCACCCAATATGCACAATAAACGGGCCGGAACTGAAGAGGGATGTATCAGTTTGGTGTAACGATGGATCCAAGATGGACGAAGGGGCTGGAGTGGGAGTAACCCAGGTAGCACAGACGTCCTTGTGACGTCTTATTCAAGTCACTATTGTCCGTGACGTTCTCGACCACAATGGGACCTAAAAATGACGTCGTATTTCAAGACGTCAAATTGGCGTATTTCAGTGGTAATGACGTCCCTGCGAAGTCAACTATTTGTCATTCGCAAATTGACGGCAGAAGAATCCGTTACCAAGAATTGTTCCAGGATCCGCGATTACAGAAATCTGGACCCCTCCCTGTCAGCAATTTGCGAACAATGATTAAGGGCCGGTTGTATGAAGCGTTCTTTTATATTCACGAAGGATCAACTGAGCTGACCCATCAGTTGTGCTCAACTTTTCTGGCATATCAAAAAGTCTAATAAAAATAGTCACCAAGGTATATAATAATGAACTAATGAATAATAGTTTAAAAAAACTAAAAAACACGCTTTCATAGAAAACCAGACTAAAAAATAGAAAATGAGAAAACAATGTTTTTATTAAAAAAAAAGCGTGGGGTGCATGGTATCGCCTTGGTGTGTAATGTACTATATAATTATTGATACCATGCACCCCACGCTTTTTTTTAAATAAAATAATTTTTTTTCTTATTTTCAATTTTTTTAGTCTGGTTTTCTAAAGTTTTTTTTTTTTTTTTTTTTTTTTTTTTTTTCTTTTTTTTTAATCTGTTTTTTTCTCATAATTTTTTTGGAAATAAAAGAATGGAATAATCTAATCAAATTAGGTAATCATAATCTCCGACCCCAAAAAAACCCACATACCAATTTTGAATAGAATCAGACCATAATTACAAAACTCGGCCACCATTGCCATCTTGAATTTTACCATTTCCACAAGAGAATCATAATATTCGACCCCAAAAACCCCTACATACCAATTTTGAATAAAATCAGACCATAATCACAAAACTCGGCCGCCATTTTCAAGCCGCCATCTTGAATTTTTGAATTTATACGGAAGAATCATAATAGTCGACCCCAAAAACCATCACTTACCAATTTTGAATAGAATCAGACCATAATCACAAAACTCGAACGCCATTTTAAAGCCAATTTTTACAAAAGAATAGTAATATTTGACCCCAAAAAACCCCCACATACCAATTTTGAATAGAATCAGACCATAATCACAAAACTCGGCCATTTTAAAGCCGCCATCTTGAATTTTCCAATTTTCACGAAAGAATCATAATAGTCGAACCCAAAACCTCCCACATACCAATTTTGAATAAAATCAGACCATAATCACAAAACTCGTCCACCATTTTGGAGCCGCCATTTCGAATTTTCCAATTTTGACAAAAGAATCATATTCTTCGACTACAAAAATCCTTGGATACCAATTTTGAAGTGAATCGGACTATAATCACAGAACTCGTACGCCATATTGGAGTCGCCATTTTGTTTTTTCTTCACACCAAAATTTCTTAATGCATTGTCACCGGAATGATGTTCAAATTTCGAATCATCCGGACGTCTGGAAGTGGGTAAAAATTGCGCCCAAAGGAGTCGGTTACGAACAAACAAACAAACAATCAAACAAACAGACAAACATACAAGTGAAGCTAATATAAAGCGTGTAAAAAGTGAAACTCCCGTTCTCTTCCTCATTTTATATACCTTGGAAGAAGTTTGAATCTGACACGTAATCCCGCGCTAGCAGATTGGCTTGAACAGGGAATTCCATCCCACCAATATTGGGCCTGCATAAGTACCTTGGAAATTCCAAATGTCGAAAGCCATGGTATCGGACAGCGTTGCCAATACTGGAAAAACTCCCCCAGGAATGAGGAATTATAATAATAATAATAAAGCGGCTTTATTCATCATTTTAGTTAAAAATAAAATGAAGGTACAGAGTGGCAGTGAATAATACACAGTGTTGAAAATGATGAAAGGCGAAGTGTCAGCAAGAGCTGTTTTTCAACTTAACCACAAAGAAAAAAAATAAAAAAAATAAGATTAAATACTCTAAATTTATATATAATATTTGAAATGAAGATAGATCAATGAGTTATCTAATTGTACAACAATGGAAAAAACATTATAGTAAATTCAACAAGAACATCCAAAATTGGGTAACAGTCATCAACGTCTTAAAGAGAACTGAGTATCTCTTAGTAAAAGTGTCAGCCTTTTTTTGAAATTGGATAGCGTGTAAGACCTAAAATCATTGGGTAGCTGATTGTACAGTTTGGCGGCATTATATGAATAACTTCTGGTAAAGATTGCAGAGGAGTGAGGGGGGATGACAAGTAAGTGTCTATTGTGTGTTCTGAGGTTGTTTATAGACTAAAACATGTTCAGCCTTCCGAAAAAATATTTTGGAGCTTTGGCTTCAAGTATTTTGTCTGTGAATGAGAGTATGTGAAGAGTCCGAAGATCGTCCAACCTCAGCCAGCCCGAGTCTTCCAGTGCAGCACTAATATGGTCAAATTTGCGGATACCGTAGGAGAATCGTATACAAGAGTTTTGTTTTCTCTGAAGGCGATTTTGGTCGTATCTAAGGAGGACAGGTCCATAGATACTATCACAATAAGACAACTTTGACGTTATCAAGGTTTCACATAAGGTGAGCTTCAGGTGCTTAGAAAGTAGATGTCTATTTGGAAATAATTGCCTCAGTACATTGTAAGATGCTTGATATAGATGGCTACGTGTTTAGAGAATCTTAGAGGGGTGTCAATCCATAGTCCCAGATTTTTGCCTTCATTA
The DNA here is from genome assembly GCA_018342105.1 of Gonioctena quinquepunctata. Taxonomy (NCBI): domain Eukaryota; kingdom Metazoa; phylum Arthropoda; class Insecta; order Coleoptera; family Chrysomelidae; genus Gonioctena; species Gonioctena quinquepunctata. The sequence continues at coordinate 35,617 of JAFIRS010006282.1, read as the reverse complement.
ACTATAGGGATTATATCGTTTTCAATATTAGTTTTTAGTTCATCACGAACTTCCTCCAATTTCTTTGCGGAGCCAAAAAGCATACACCTGTGACTTCTTAGAATTCAAAATGACTCTCAATTTGAGGAACAAAAAAAACTTGAAATGAAGAAGAAATTGGCTGATCTAGTTCCAGGCTTGAATTTCAGAATACCGTCAATAATCAGTACGTAGTGGATGACAAATTCCAATGAGATGTGTCGTCATAATTCACAACGTCAAAATCCAAACAGCCAAAAATCATGAATTATTTGTGTCTGGAAGTGTAAATGTTCTCGAAAATGAAAACGAAAGAGTTGGGGGTGGGCTAAATATATGAGTGATATTGATATCCTTTTGTTTCCAAAAACATTTTATTTTTGTGTTGTCACTAGATGGTAGTGAAATATCCTTTGTTCAATTTGGTCAAGTAAAATTATCATTACAAAAATCTTGTCAATAGGTCAAGTCTGAAAAAGTTATTGATAGGTATTCTTTCCAAATATTGTTGGAATACAATAATGTTTTCTTTGACTGGCATCTCTGGCGCGGTAGCTGGGTTCGGTCCGACGGTCGAATCGGGTCATCATGTCACGTCACCGGCAAAGATTATAGTTCAACGATCTGGCACTGTTTGCTGCTTTTGATGATCTTTCAGTTTGGTGATTTGGTGTTAGTTTATTTGTGTCTACGCTGTTATAGTTTAACCATTTTCAATTGCAGAAGCTGTATCTATAGGGAGCAAATCAAAAGCTTACTTCGCTCATGGGCGTATATACGAAGAATTAGAACGAAAAATAAAGTGTACTACTCGTAAACATTCTCCGTCGGCGGAGGAAAGATCAAAAGAGCCGATAGTCAACGTGGGTTTGAGGGACAGTCTCTGGTTCTTCAGCAGCCAATTAAAACGGACCGCAAGCCAATGATAATGCTTGTAGGTGTGTCTATACGTTGAGACTAATAAATCACCAGTTATATACGTGTTTCAGGAGCCCTGAATACAAAAAGCCAGTAGCGTCTCTGGTCTGGGATCGAAATAGGTTTTAAAATATTCCATTGTTGTGATGTCTCTTGTTGGAAAATATGGCTTTTTCTCGACCATAAGAGAATGAAATTATGATGATCCGATTGCCTATCAATACATACTTTCTCGTTTATGGCATATTTTTTTATTTCAACTTATTTTTAAAATATTCAAATATCTGAATAAAATTAGTTATATCCGCCTGTGCTTATCAAAGGATTCCGCCTCAAGACTGGAAAACTCGTTTTTTATGCTTCTGCAATTGATAATGGATGAACTATACTCGCTGTTACTCTCTCGGATTCATCAACAAATAATGTCCTATGTGCTAGTAGAGTTCTCCGAGAGAGACGGGGAAGGGGTCACCATTGTCAACAAAAAGTGGCTGATGCCAAGAAAGCGGAAAGTTTTGTGGCCGCCATTGAAAGACTGGATAGATTGTAAACTAATTTCCAAAAACAAGTCCCTTGAAATTCGGCATTTTAACAGAACAATGAATTACAGACTGAAGTAAATATTGTTTTTAATTCAGAAATTTAGGTGGTATTCCAGATTGTAGCAAATTCAACATTTTGTTTGGCAGTTAATCAGAACATCTAATAGTTTTTTTGATGATTAAAATGTAATAAATTCAATAATGTATTTCAATTTATTTCATTCTACTAGAACTATCAATTTCGTCATGAAAACTAGAAGCTCCTAGAGAGCCTAGCCTCTCATATGACGTCATTTATTGGTCATTTGACTGACGTCTTCTAATGGTCTTGTAGGTCTTCAAAATGTCGTTTTTTATTGGTCATTCCTCAGACGACAGATTGACGTCCTGCTGATGATGCCTTGTGGCTGTGACATTTTGACGTCTTATAATGTATTTCAATTTATTTTATTCTACTAGAACTATCAATTTCGTGAAAGATAAGTGCCATGTGAAGTGGAATGAATAGAAAAATCGAATTAAACGGTTTTCTTCACATGAAGGATTCAATATAAAATTGAACCAGAAAATGGTAGATCTCAGGTGAAAAACAACTACTTTCCTGGCAAATACCACGCAGAACGTTGAATGATATTCACCTGAAAATCCATGCATACTTCCATATAATATCAATGGACATTGAATGCAAATGTTTCTTTCTGATAAGCTCGATTATGTTCAATTTATGTCGTGTTCACCTAACAATCGGCATACCGGTTTCAGGCTTCTTGGCCCTCATCAGTACGGAGTAGTCAACCAGCCAAAGGTCCAAAGAACTCTGGCTGAAGTGAGACACAACGTAAACAGACCATCATCGAGCTTGTAACACCTATAGGTACGCCGGAAAAGATAAACTTTAACTGGCGGTACCTAGTGACAGAAAGAAACACTCCGAAAATCACCCATCTCGATAGGTTTCTGAATAAAAGATTCCTTCTCAGTAGGAGTGGCAAGCCCGTCTAGCATATAGTGAAAGATAAGTGCCATGTGAAGTGGAATGAATAGAAAAATCGAATTAAACGGTTTTTTTCACATAAAGGATTCAATATAAAATTGAACCAGAAAATGGTAGATCTCAGGTTCTGTCACTAGGTACCGCCAGTTAAAGTTTATCTTTACCGGCGTACCTATAGGTGTTATAAGCTCGATGATGGTTTGTTTACGTTGTGTCTCACTTCAGCCAGAGTTCTTTGGACCTTTGGCTGGTTGACTACTCCGTACTGATGAGGGCCAAGAAGCCTGAAACCGGTATGCGGATTGTTAGGTGAACACGACATAAATTGAACATAATCGAGCTTATCAGAAAGAAACATTTGCATTCAATGTCCATTGATATATGGAAGTATGCATGGATTTTCAGGTGAATATCATTCAACGTTCTGCGTGGTATTTGCCAGGAAAGTAGTTGTTTTTCACCTGAGATCTACCATTTTCTGGTTCAATTTTATATTGAATCCTTTATGTGAAAAAAACCGTTTAATTCGATTTTTCTATCAATTTCGTCATGCAAACTAGAAGCTCCTAGGGGGCCTAGCTTCTCATATGACTTCATTTATTGGTCATTTGACTGACGTCTTCCAATTGTCTTGCAGGTCTTCAAAATGTCGTTTTTATTGGTCATTCTTCAGACGACAGATTGACGTCCTGCTGATGACGCCTTGTGGCTGTGACATTTTGACGCCTTTTCAGAGTCTCTAAGACGTCTCTTTAGGACGTCATCTCGACGTCAACGTGCTACCTGGGACGGGTCCTAGATTCAGGCTCCCAAAACTCCTAGGCAAAGTCTCAACAATGCCTTGCAAAGGGCTATATTTTATCAGATAGCCAAGCAGCACTGATTGCTCTAAAGTTACACACTTATGAGTCTAGACTGACTTGGGACCGAACACTCTCCCTAAGACTTTTGGCCATGATCAATCAGGTCACTTTGATGTGGGTGCCAGATCATACGGAAATCAAAGGAAATGAGAAAGCAGATAACCTTGCTAGGGAGGGGGAAACCACTCAATTTCCTGGCTCAGAACTCTTCTGTGGTCTCTCCAAAGCCCACATTGAGGAAGAGTTTCGGCGCTGGGTAGTTGACCAAATCAAAACCCATTGGAGTGAAGTTCCTGAACGGAGACGAGTGAAGAAGCTTTTGAGCCGATCGCCAAAGGAAGCTAAGGAGCTTCTCGAGTTGGACAAGGAAGACATGAAGCTGGTATGAGGACTCCTCACTGGATAGATCAGATAGTTTACTTCACGAGTTCAAAAATATGTTGATTCTTTTAATAGGTCCTAAAAATATCAGCAATAGCTCATTGGATTCGGAATGACGTCTAGAAAAATGTATTAAAATGTATTAGCAGATAAAAAAATTGCAAAAGTTATAAACCAATAAAGATGAAAAAAAAAAGAATTTGAATTTTCACGAATAACTCAGAAACTATCAGAGATAATTGAAATCTGAAAAAAGATTCCCAAAGAAGAGGAAATTTCCATTTATATTTTTTACTATCGGAACTCTATTTTGATTGCTAATAATTTTAAATTAAGGCTGAAAATAGGTTCCGCGTGGCTATTTCGGGATGCCCGTGCGGCCTTCAAAGCGAGTACATCACATAATTTTTTTGTTTTTTTTTATTGAATATCAATTGGAAAATTCAAATGAATTGTGGTGTGATTTGTGGTGTGTTCAACACTTGAAGGAATAAGGTCCCGTTGGAAAAATCGATCTGACTCAATTTTTCAACAAGTTAGGCGATTGTTAATTAACTAAATTTTCTAAGACCTCAGTGTCGATTGAAGGCAATGAAAATTGTTTAAATAATTGACCTACAAATGATACGCTTCTTGGAGCCTTCCTTATATGTGTACTCAAGGAGATCACGTCAATTTTTTTTAAGTTGATTATTTTGTTTGTAATAATTTTTTAAGTTGCAAAAAAGTTAAAAATCCCAAAAATGTTGTTAATTTTTTTCATATATTTGTTACCATATTACTGGTTTCGTATTGATAAAAGGCATTTAACGTTGAAAACAAAATTTCACGCCATTTGTTTATGAATTGTTTATAAACAAATTGAGTACTTCTATTTCACATTTTTTTCATAATTTGGTTGTCTTGAAAATATTATAAAATTAATTTTTAATTGTTCATAACCGGTATTTTTATTTTTTATTGTTTAAAAATTAGTTGAAGAATGTTTTTTTTAAATCATAAACAAAAAATTTTTTTAACGACCATTCCATTGTTTATTAACTGAACAATTTGTTATGAACAAATTCTGACGATCATAATATTTTTTTTATAAATCTTTGGAAAATTTCAAAAATAACCATATGCAACAATATATTCATAAACATTTTTTTGTAGAAAGGGTGGCCGGTTCATTTCCAAATTTAGATAAGCCGAGTTGTTCAAGAATTTCTCCCCCAAGCAAACGAAACACACGCCGTAGCACAAAATTATTATTATCATTATCATTAATTGTCATCATTATTATAATTATTATTATAACTATGATTATTATTACTGTTACTATTTCTGTAATTAATGCAAATAAAGTAGTTCTGATGATAATTTTATGTTTACTCAACATTATTATTTCATCCACACATTATTTTAAAAAATTCTCGAATATTTAAAAAATTAATTGATGAAATAATAAAATACCTAGCATGATAATTAACAGTTACAGACGAGAAAATTAAAAAAGTCGAGTAAAACTGCATTTTTTTATCAAAAAATTTATTTATTTTCAAATAAACAATTGCAACTTTCAGATATTTTATTATTTGACAAAATTGCTTCGAAGGTTCATAACGGTATTTTCATTATTTAATTAGCTAGAAGCCATAACAGATTGAAAAACGCCGAAAACACCTTTAATTTTTATAAACAAATGCGCATAGCACGTGAATAACAATGGTTACAAACTTGGGAATCATCATTTCAAAGAATAATTAAAACTTTATAGAAATGACCTGAATGTTAATTGTCGTATTTTTATTAGTTTAGAAGTTATTTTAGTTTTTTAGTTAAAAAATCATCTGTATCGCGTAATATTAAAAAAAAAAAATAATAATAATGAAAGTGTTTTTATGAACAATTTATAAAAAATAAGGCGAAAAAATTTTTAAATCCCTTTATTAATACAAAACCAGTAATATGGTAAGAAATATTAAAAAAAAATCTAACAACATTTTTGAAATTAAAAAAAAAAAAAAAATTTTTTTGAAAAATAAAAACAAAATTTTTATCAATTATTTAAACAATTTTCATTGCTGAAAGGGGAACCATTCTCAATTAGAAAATGTTGTTAATTATCAATCGCCTAACTTGTTGAAAAATTGTGTTAGATCGATTTTTCAAGAAGTATTGAAAACATTCATTTGAATTTTTCAATTGATATTTGATACTTAAAAAAAATATTTTATGTGACGTCGGGAAATTTTTATTGGAAATTTCCTCTTCTTCAAGAGTCTCGTTTCAGATTTCGATTATCTCTTATAGTTTCTGATTTATTCGCAAAGAAGTAAATGCCTTTTTCTTTCATCTTCAATTGTTAATAACTTTTGAAATTTTGTGTCTGCTGATGAAAAAATTTAATACATTTTTCTAGACCTCATTCCGAATCCAATGAGCTATCGCTCATATTTTCAGGAGCTATTATATTTCTGAACCTGTGAGGTAGGATAACACAGTGAACTTCGCTGATACTGCAGAACACCTGCTTTGCGAGTGCCAAGCGCTGTTTTGAAAATGGCTTGAGTTTTTCTAAGCTGTTTCATTAACGCTTTCATACATCAGGAACTTAGCTACTAGGAGACTGATAAACTTCCTAACGAGTCTCGGAATCCCGGGTCCTGAATAGATGAAGAGTAAAGTACAAAAGATCTACAGCCTACATGATCAAATCTGCAGATAGAGTATGATAGAAAATATCTATTTACACTTCAAAAATGTTCTTCCACTCATCAGGGTTCTCGCAAAGTCGAAGCCTTCGATCTCTGGCGCTGGTCATGAATCATGAATCGTGAATCACACAAAAGCCGACGCAAGTCCACAGTCCCTATAATCATCAAGTGGCGCGAAATAACTTTTATCAACTTTTATAAATAGTGAAAAGTAGTGTTAGATAGTGAAAAGTAGTGGTACAGAATTCGGAAATCCCTACAGTAATTTACAAAATGGGAATGCCAATGATTGTGAAGCCTAGCTCCACAAATTCTTCCATTTACTCATTCTGTTTGGTTCTTCGAATATTTCTAACCAACCCTTGTTATGAGATACAATATTATGGACGATGAAATACTGTAATCATACTATGCTCAGAATCGTAACGGATTGCCTTTTCTATGAAATTCCCTGCAAAAACCCGGCTGTGACATATGGAAGTTCATCAAATATCAAATGTGAGCCGGAACATTCATTCGCAATTCTCCTCATGAATATACCAACCCAGAACCGGATAAAAATGACCCCCATTCGGGATGAGGATGTTGGCCATAAAGCATGAAACGCAAGCAATTTTTTATAGGAATGGAAACAAAACTCGTTCGACAAATCGAAATTTGAGCGAGGTATAACAGAGGTTGTGAAAAATGATTCAACATGCGGATATGGAATGTGAGAGAACAGGAATTGTTCGAGGGATTTCCAGTGATTTCTAGAATAATACACTTTGAATGAAAATAAGTGAATCTTCAATCACCTTTCTGGATGGATATTTGCCACCACGCATATTTTCATCGAGAAAGTATTGCCACGCTGAGGAACCCCTATAACGAGAGAAGGGCCTGTGACAGGGTCACCGTATTCGGAAAGATTCAAAAGTACTTTGACAAACTTCAGGAGGTGATTCCTAATATGAATTGTCCAAATAAATATATCCGGAAACGCTTCGTTTCCAAGATACAGGGTGTTGAAGTTTTATTTTTATTTTCGTTTTTTTTAAATAACTTTCGAATTACTGACCTCAGTTGAACGAAAATTGGTATTGAGAAATTTTTTGAGGTGCCGAATTCGAACCTGATGTTATTATTGCTTTTACTCGTAGGGGGCGCCACCTACACGTCTTTCTCTATTTTGAAGATTCATAATTTTTTTGAGCGCACTTCTGCACATTTTTCAGTAAAAAAATCAATTTCTTTATCATATCTACGTAAAAAAGCTACCCTGTTACAAATCGCTATAAGCAACCGTTTTCTAGATATTTGGACTTATTATTATATACCATTATTTTGCATTTTCCACAAGAATGCTTAGGAAATGAATTTGACGTATAAGTAAGTAGTTTTGGTTTTCTGGTATTCTATTCATTTTTACTCGTTCGAAATAGGTATTTGTGTATCAAGGAAGCAAATCTGTATTTGTTTTAATGAAATTTGCAAGAAATATAAACATTTTATTTCAAGAAATTTTGATTATGTAGAATAAAATGAAATAAAAGAAACTAAATTGTATTAAAATAAATTCTTCAATGTGTCCACCGTCAGCGAAGATACAGGCATTCAGTCTTCTAATCATTGAATTTCGTACCCGCTCAACAATTATTGGTGTGTTTCTTATTGTTTCACAGGCGTCTACTATTAGGTTTCTTAGATCTTTCTCGTTCGCTACTGGAGTTCCATAAACTAGTGACTTCAAATGTCCCCAAAAATGAAAATCTAGCGGGTTTAAATCTGGAGACCTTGGTGCCCACGCCTGGTTAGGTTCTTCTACACCCCTTCCGATCCATCGATTTGGATAGACAGTGTTGAGGAATTCCCTGGCTACAACGCTAAAATGGGCCGGAGCCCCCTCAAGCATTAACCACATGCGGATACGAATTTCTAATGGTACATTCTGAAGTAGTCCTGGCAATTCATTTTCTAAAAAGTCTCTGTAAGTTGCGCCATTCAGTCGGAATGGAAGAAAGAAAGGACCTATGGAGAAATTATCAATTATTGCCGCCCATACAGTTACAGAAAATTGATACTGATAATCTCTTTCACTAACTGCGTTCGGATTTTCCAGAGCTCAGTCTGGTCTTTCCTACGGCCGAATATTGCGCATCGGTCTGGCTAAACAGTCCTAACGTTAGTAAGGTGGACACCGTTCTCAACCAAACAATGAGAATAATTACAGGATCTATTAAATCCACACCCATGTCATATCGAACCACCGAAAATCCGTAGAGAGCAGATACTAGTACGAGAGTTTAAAAAGGTCAGCGGAAACCTGGACTTACCAATCCATCAAGATATAATCAGATTCAACCGACTAAAATCTAGGAATCCCACTGTCAAAACAGCCCAACAGCTTATAACCAACAACTTTAACGGACACAACGAGTGGATATCGGACTGGTAGAGCAAAGTTAGTCCAACCTGGCACTCCTTGCTGGATCCGCATAATCCACCACAAGGCTTCAACATGCCCCGGAAAACTTGGGTCCGGTTAAACAGGATCCGGACTAGCCATGGCAGAAGCGGATCGGCCCTTTTCAAATGGGGGATGAGTGCAAGCCCAGAATGCGATTGCGGCGCAGCCTCCCAAACAATACATCACATCACCTATGAATGTTCGACAAGAGCATTTCCTGGCACAACTCTTGACCTTTCACATGCAACACCCCAGGCCATCCAATGGCTTAACCAACTAAATATGGAGCTGTGACAATACCTACAAATATTTTTTGTCTATACACTGTAACTTTTGTTGTTTTAGTATATATTGTTCCTTCATGTATGTTTTTACACGCCATAAGCTAAATAAATAAAATAAACATGGTTGTGATGAAAAATTAAGATAGCATTTCGGGAGAAGTTTGCCTCGTCCGTTAAGAGTAAATATCTAAAAAAATGAGGATTTCCAGCCATTTTTCTCAAAAACACATAGTAATGCGTTGGAGTAAGTCTTGTGGCAAAAGAGCTTGTACCTTTTGAATATGGTATGGCTAAAATTGTTGATCGTGGATAATTCTCCAAACTGTGGACTGAGTAGAATTGAGAGCTTCAGCAATTATTCTTGTACTTGTTTCTGGATTCTCCTCGACAGCGTTCAAAACAGCTTCTTCTAATTCTGGAGTTTGGACTGCTTGTGGTCTTCCAATAATATCAACTGCCCTCTCAAAGCTACCTGTTTCTGCCAAACGACGGTGGAGACTGGTAAATGTTGGAGTTGAAGGCAGTACTCGATTAGGAAATCGCTCCTGGTGAATACGTCTTGCTTCGCGCGCATTGCCATCCGCAAGGCCATAAACAAAATGCATATCGGCTAAATGAGCATTATTGTTTAAATTATCCATTTTTTCAAAATTAATGTTTTAAAACTTACAACCTTCTTACAACTTCTTACAAACTTACAACCTTCAACAAAATAACAAAACGTTTAACTGTCACATAATATGTAATTACCAAAACTACTTACTTAAACGTCAAATTCATTTCCTAAGCATTCTTGTGAATAAAAACTTTTCAATAAAAAATTAAACCGACGAAAAACGGAACTGAAAAGCAAAAAATAAAATAAACCTCAATACTTCAACACGCATCGATTATCAAATAATCGACTTGAAATTTTCAAGTCCAAATATCTAGAAAACGATTACTTATAGCGACTTGTAACAGGGGTAGCTTTTTTACGTAGATATGATAGAGGAACTGATTTTTCAACTGAAAAATATGCTAGAAGTACGCTCAAAAAAGTTATGAATCTTCAAAAACGAAAAAGACGTGTAGGTGGCGCCCCCTACAAGTAAGAGCAATAATAACATCAGGTGCGCATTCGACACCTCAAAAAACCTCTCAATACCAATCTTGGAAACGAAGCGTTTCCGGACATATATTTATTTGGACAATTCATATTAGAATATTGTGAGGAATCACCTCCTGAAGCTTGTCAAAGTACTTTTGAATCACCCTGTATAAGTAAACACAAGTAAGTTCACTCTAGGCAATATTTGGGTCAACATCCCCACCTCGAATTTTACGCTTAGCCTACCTGAAGCGCCATCTGGGATGTATAACAAGTGAGCCAAGGTGTGCCATGGAACATTACTACAGAGTGAGTCGTTTTAAGTGATGGTTTTGCAGGTGTGGAAAATGTAATGAATTCGTGTTTAGTATCAAAATGAACGAGTGTCGAGCTGTGGGTTGCTATAACTTGCAGAGTGATGATGACATTCAGTTTTTTCAATTTCCAGTTGATGGAAAAAGGTATGTTTTCTCAGTATTTTTTTCATTATGTAAGATATACTGATTGGGGGAATGAACATATAACGAAAATCATTGAATACATTGTTTTAGGACATGGGGGTCATTAACCCATTAGCACCTAGCGTTACCATATGGACACAACTGCTATATTATTCCAATATTGTTTATAGATATTCCCGCTATGTCACGCCATAAGTCTATATAGATGTGGAACAAGTATCGAGTTAGTGCAGTTTGTGGAGTTGACAATTTATTATTATCTCGCTTCATTTCGTTGGTGTGAAATAATGGTCTGACTTCGAGTGAGTATAACTGTTTTTATTACTATTATACAATGAACTTTTTGCAGCACCCTTCCATAAATATCCGAATCAAGTTATTGTAGGTCTTAATAGAGATGATTTGAGGATATTTCATCTTCAATGGAGGTATGTGTACAAGCGTGTTACCATATGGTTACGCTAGGCGTTTTAACTTCTGAAACTTTTTTGTTTCTTTTTCAGACGAGGATTTAGCTTGCAAGGAGCCCTTGAAATGGCTTATGGTAAAGATGTTACTGCAATTTATATTGAACCAGCAACTGCAGTAGTTTCAACTGATGAGGATTCAGGAGAGAAATATAGTATTGGATCCGTTGATAATGTATCTGGTTCACAACTACGAGCTGCAGCAGAAATTAGGTTAGGCAATAATGAGCGTATATATTCAAAACGCAAGCTGATGATGAGACTCCTTATTTGACGACAGTGCCGTCTACAAATCTTATTGAAAATCGAGCTGTTAATGATATTCTTTCATCCACGCCAGTTCCGTCTGCAGCTGTCTCTTCAAGAGCATCAAATTCGAAATGTCAACATCAAACACTGAAACGTCAAGCCAAAACAACAAATCTTCAGGAGGTAAGACTCAACCTCCAGAAATTAAAAAAAAAAGAAGGAGGAACCAGAAGAATTTGTCTGGATTCAAGGAGACTCACAGGAAAGCCCAATCCCCGGTTCTACTTTCGAAAAAAAACATATACAAAATATAAAGATTTGTCCCTTATTGATTTATTCCAGATGTTTTTGGATAGAAATGCTTGTGGAAGAGACCAGCAGGTTTGCTTCATTTCAAAACTGTCCCAATTCTATGGCATCTACTTCAGAGATGGTGGTATATTCAGCTATCCTCATTCTGGATGGCTATAATCAACTGCATGGTAAATTTACTGGGACTTGAACTCTGACATGAGAAATAATATTGTACACAACTCTATGCATAGAGATCAATTTTTGCGAATCTCTAGATTTTTACACCCTGCTGACAATAATAATCCAGACCTGTCCGACAAAATATGGAAAATGCGTCCTTTGATGGATGGAGTGAAAAATAACTGCTTGATAGCAGTGCATTCGGAGAAAACCAATACGGTTCAGATACAAAATGTGGTGCCTGATCAATCCATCAGGATATCTCATAAATTTTGAAATGTACCAAGACATAAATCCTAGACGTTCAGTTCGATATAAAAATGCATATGGTAAATATTCTACTCCCTCAGTTGGATGAACTTGTTCAAGCAAAGGGTACACAACCATACGAATTATATTTCGTTAACCTATTTACCAGCATGGGCTTATTGAAAAATCTGAAGGAGAATTGTTGTCATTCAGAGACAATCGAACACCAAATAGCTTGCCTCCAACCTTCATTCCAATCAGCATGAATACCACATAATGAAAGAATAACTGTTTATATATATTCGATGTTATGTAACGTATTGTTTTTAACTTTACATGTTTAACCTTAATTTTAAGAATTTACCTGAAGATGACATAAACAATATCGAAACGTAGTATTGAATGGAAAATACGTAGACCTACTGGGGCCCTCATTCCGAGAAAATAAAGAATATATATTTATAAAAATAATATATATATATATATATATATATATATATATATATATATATATATATATCGTAATCAATTATTATTTTTAGAATATCGATTATAACCTCGATCTTCTGTTTGTTTCTGTTAACCATTATTTTTTTATTTTTTATGTCATAGTTTATCCAATATTGAAAAAGTATTTGTTGTAGTAATAGGCGAGGACACGATAAATTATTATCGCTTTGAATATGCTTCAAAATACATAACGCATATATAAATGTACCCAGGAAAAATTTTTTTAGTCGAATTTCAATTACAGCAGTTTCCATTAGTGTTTGAAAATCAGTAAATTTTGAAGCTACTGATATTGGCGCTCTTTGTGACGTAAACGACCGAGCAGCCAATAGGCGTAATCGGATTGATTGCGACGTTAAACGGCAATGTTGCCAAGTTTCGCAATGTCAAGCGACGATAGCGCATTTGAAGGGTGTAAAAACACTCGATCTGTCATGAAACAATATATTGTCGATTTTACAGTGCACATAAACCTTCTTATTTTTGATATTATGAATCATTGTGGTACATCACAAATATATCTGATGGAGAGAAAGCCAATCATTTATTCTTGTAATGGAGGCGCGGCCTAAGATTTGAAAATATGGCAACGTTGCAAAATTGATTGAAGCTGTCAACTGTGGAATCGGTTAATCGGGTATTACGTCACAACACTTTGCAATGACGCTAAAAAAAAATCCATTTGAATTTGGCCGACTTCGAATATATTTTTTTATGCCTAATAAAATTAAATAAGAGAAAGCAAATTACACACAGAGTTTTCCCAAGCTGTAAAATCCATTGAAAATATTTTGAAAATTTCGTGTCCTTGTCCATTATAAATAACTTTATCATTCAGGAATGATACATTGTTTTCATCTGTTACGCCTATGTGGGTATTAGATTTGATAGTATCTCAAATTATTTGATAAATCTTCTTTATATTATTAGGGTACTTATTCATATCTTCGGAATAATATTTATATTTACCAGAAGTGAAGTTCAGAACAAAGCTTATTCGAGATGTGAATTCGAAAAGGAAATCTTGAATGAAATGGAGTGCGCATTCGTTATTTCAGCTTCTGGAAAACCCATAAAATCCAACGGCTCCACTAGAATTGACTTGTTCGTAAAAAGTAATGGGGGAATCTTGTGGAATGCACACGGGGGTCATCAAAGATGTACTAGGAATTGTAATAAGAATTTCAAAATAATTGAAATAGTTTTTTTTGTTTAGAAATGTGAACATGGTGTTCACATTCCCGAAAATAAAATGGAAAAAGTAATGAAATAATCGAGGGAAACCCACGTTTTTGTGGACTTCTTCATTGTCAAATCTTGATATTACCGCAATTGAAGGTAATTAATCGTGATATTGTTGATTATTCTTGTTGTTCTATTAGCAGTATATTTTCGATGGTTCAATAAAGATTATTATTTCTCGAAAAAAGTTCGTGGGTTAGAGGACAGGTATATATATATATATATATATATATATATATATAATATATATATATATATATATATATATATATATATATATATATATATATATATATATATATATATATATATATATATAATATATATATGTTGTTATTTTGAAGGACCAGTAATATATTTCAAAGGAAAAAAAAACAATTAAAAAACACAAAAAATAAATACTTAATAGTTAGTAGTTCATGAGATATTGTTTTTACATTTTGTTTGAGATTCTATTTCCTTTATGAAGCCTCTGTATAATATTAATAGGTAAAAATTTGCAAATACTATAATGCAATCATTTCCATACATTGTCACAATGATTACAACCTAGAATTGTTTAAAAATACAACAAAAAAGTCTAGATTTACAAAATCATTCTGATATAATGTGATCAACAAAATTATAAGCTTGAAACATACAGTATATGAAAGTGTATCTAACTAAAAATAGCCAATGGAGAAACAACAAACTTGTTGATGACAATAGCCAATCAGAGAACAGTAGGGTGAGATAAAAGATTTGAAATTGTGGAAAAGTAAGAACTGAGAAATGTCAAAGACAATTTTATCATTAAAGATTGTATTTAGTATATAAGAAATGTAGAATATAAAAGTTCATAAGTTTTTTCAAATAACCCCAAGTGAGTGATAATGTGACAAGAAAGTGCGCGAGTTTCAAAATTCAAATGAAATGACCAAAACAGAAATGGTATCCAGGGGAAGGAATAACAAAGCTGAAGGAGATTGAAGAAATTTCAGAAAACGACGCCACGTACAAATTTTCGGAGAAAATTTTTCAAGATTTTCACGAATACAAGGTAGTTTGTCTATAAGAAACTAACCATTTCAACCTCGAGAGAATTTCGACAAAAATAAATAGGAGAAAACAAGATTATTTTTTATGTACTCCACATAAAACTGTTTCCTAGCTGATTTCTGGGGATTTGTATGGTTCCTTTTGTAGTGGAGAGTCCCCGAGAGCAGTAGATTGAAGAAAGGATTTCAGATTCTTGGCGTGTATTCTAACAGCGACAGTTCCAGCTCCAGGTATAAACTTTTTTAGTGCACATTACAAACTGAATCACTTCACAACATAACTCGTCTATCTGAAGAACTCTATTTTATTTTGGGTATTGAACTATAAAAGAATTCTTCCAACCTCAAAGAAAAAGTGAGGTTATGTATACTGTATCCATAACTGTTTCTCATTATTGTCCATGGAAATTTGTCAATTGATCATAGTATAAGTTATCTATCTTAGGCCAGGTAAATATAAGTTTTCCTGAATAAAGGAAATAATTGTTTTTGACAGGTTTCTGTTTATTTTCCACAATGATCTGCAATCTTACTTGTAAACACTGAATTGAAATAGATATCAAGACAGGGCAGTGGCTCTATTGCCAGGACCGGCTATCTGAGACGAAATGCGTACCAACTGAGTTTAGTCGTGGTAAGAAAAGTAATAACAATTGGCAGCAACGTGACGAGAAAACAGTGACGTTGACTAGCAATTATTATTTCATAACAATATATTATACAGGGCGAAAATAAATAGCTATCAATATTTTATATCAATTTGTAGCCCAATGCGGGACGAATTCACAACAATTGTTTTTACAATATATCATTACATTACAAATGGCGCACAAAACGTGGGGCGAAATTAACAACAGTCATCAATATTACATTACAATAGGCGCACAAAACGTGGGGCGAAAAAGGCGAATAGGGCAAGTAAGGCAATATATTATTTCTTAATATTATTCGCAACACTGGGTGAACATAAGCAATTGGCATTCCAACGTGTAAGGCTAGGTGAATAAAAAATGGATTTGAGAGATGGTAAGAAAGTTGGTTTGGAAGGAGGTGCAGAAGGTAGAGAGAGAGGTGATCAGGAACAAGGAGAGAGTAGTAATGTGAGAGGGATAGAAATAAAAAGTGAGAGTACACAAATGGAGAGTTTGTTTAATATAATGATGGAAAAAATGAACGATGAAAGGAAAGAATATAGAGAAAGTATGAAAATTTGCATGAAAGATTTCAGGGAAAGTATGAAAGAAATAAACAAAGAATATAGAGAAAGTATGGACAGAATGACAGATGGAATAATAGAAAATATGAGAGAAAATACAGATAGCACAATAGAAAGCATGAAAAGAACGGAGGAGAGTTTCAAAGAAAGAACAGAAGGAATATGTAAATCATTCGAAACAAGTAGTGGGGAAAATAAAATACAGGGAGTGGTTATACAAAAAACAGATGATAGTAACAATTTATTAGAACAACATGATAAACAGATACCAAATATAAAAATAAATATTGATGATAAAAATAATGAGTTTATGGATAATATGAATGTGAACAATAAAAATTTTCAGATGCAAAAGGGCAAAATAAATAATAAAGTAACAAAAATAAAAATATTGCCTAATGAAAATTTTGAAATGAATGGAAGTAATATAAAAAATGAAAGAATAATAATAATGTATAGTAAAATGTCTAATATAAAAATAGAAAAGAAGTTGAATGGATATGACGATAAAAAACGAAAAATTTGGATTTATGAAAAAGAAAATAGTTGAAAATATTAACATGAAATTTCAATTGAAAATTTGTGAAATGAAAAATATGCTTGTAGTAATAAAACAAGCAAGATTCTATAGAAGGAGAAACAAATAATAAATAGAAAAATTAGGTAATAATAAATTATAGGTTAACAAATTTAATAGGCAAGTTAGGGAATCAAAAAGGAAAAGAGTTAAAAAAAAACATAATATTAGTAGTTGTAATTAATAGTTATCGTTGTAGAACTTGTTTTCTTGAACTGGTGGGAAATCCAGCATAGGTAGTTTTCTGAAATTAGAAAAATAGTATTGAGTAATATAGATTTAATAACTGTAAATAAAGAAATTGATATCCAAGATTTTCTACCTAGCATAAAATATTGAATATAAATTTAGGAATGTTGTTATGTCATGAAGGACCAGTAATATATTTCAAAGGCGAAAAAGGAACAGTTTCTTAAAACAAACCACAAAAATAATAAATACTTAATAGTTAGTAGTTCATGAGATATTGTTTGAGATTCTATTTCCTTTATGAAGCCTCTGTATAATTTTGATGGGTAAAAATATGCAAATACTATAATGCAATCATTTCCATACATTGGCAAAATGATTACAACCTAGAATTGTTTAAAAATACAACAAAAAAGTCTAGATTTACAAAATCATTCTGAATAGATCAACAAAATTATAAGCTTGAAACATACAGTATATGAAAGTGTATCTAACTAAAAATAGCCAATGGGAAAACAACAAACTTGTTGATGACAGTAGCCAATCAGAGAACAGTAGGGTGAGATAAAAGATTTGAAATTGTGGAAAAGTAAGAACTGAGAAATGTCAAAGACAATTATCATTGAAGATTGTATTTAGTATATAAGAAATGTAGACTATAAAAGTTCATAAGTTTTTTCAAATAACCCAAAATGAGTGATAATGTGACAAGAAAGTGCGCGAGTTTGAAAATTCAAATGATGTGGACAAAACAGAAATGGTATCAAGGGGAAGAAATAACAAAGCTGAAGGAGATTGAAAACATTTCAGAAAACGACGCCACGTACAAATTTTAGGAGCAAATTTTTCAAGATTTTCACGAATACAAGGTAGTTTGTCTATAAGAAACTAACCATTTCAACCTCAAGAGAATTTCGACAAAAATAAATAGGAGAAAACAAGATTACCCTTTATGTACTCCACATAAAACTGTTTCCAAGCTGATTTCTGGGGATTTGTATAGTTCCTTTTGTAATGGAGAGTCCCTGAGAGCAGTAGATTGAAGAAAGGATTTCAGATTCTTAGCGTGTATTGTAACAGCGACAGTTCCAGCTCCAGGTATAAACATTTTCAGTGCACATCACAAACTGAATCACTTTACAACATAACTCGTCTATCTGAAGAACTCTATTTCATTTTGGGTATTGAACTATAAAATAATTCTTCCAACCTCAAAGAAAAAGTGAGGTTATGTATACTGTATCCATAACTGTTTCTCATTATTGTCCATGGAAATTTGTCAATTGATCATAGTATAAGTTATCTATCTTAGGCCAGGTAAATATAAGTTTTACTGAATAAAGGAAAGAATTGTTTTTGATAGGTTTTTGTTTATTTTCCACACTGATCTGCAATCTTACTTGTAAACACTGAATTGAAATAGATATCAAGACAGGGCAGTGGCTCTATTGCCAGGACCGGCTATCTGAGACGAAAGGCGTACCAACTGAGTTTAGTCGTGGTAAGAAAAGTAATAACAATTGGCAGCAACGTGACGAGAGAACGGTGACGTTAGCTAACAACTATTATTAAAAAGCTATTAATATTTCATTACAGTATATATATATATATATATATATATATATATATATATATATATCACCCTCAATAACACAGTGAATAATAGGACGGATGTGCAAGGACTTAGCCCTTTCTATAACAATATTCTGAACCTGTCTAATAATGGAGAACAAATAAATTCCAACTGAATAAAAACATTGCAAATGGAAAATAACACAACAACAGAAACCAAGCAGTCGGTCGACGAACAGATCAGTTCAGTTGTCTCCTTGAAGCCTGAAAGGCAACGGTTGAATATTTATATTTTATTAGAATAACCAGTGAAACATAAACACATATGATTTTATCGAGTTGTGACGATAGTAGTATATGGGGTATATCACGATCGAAATGCGAACATTTCAAATCGTTTTTTGTGGTCGACAACTTTGCTAACATTTTGGTAAGTGTATCTCACTCTATTTCCATATAATGGTTTTCTTGTTTTAAATTTCACGTACATTTTATTCTTCAATTTATTTCATTGTTTGAAAAAAGTCATTGTCCTTATTGTTGTTTGTTTAAAACATGTAAAATGTGTAAACGTAACTTAGTAAGCTTTTCTTTGTAGCCCTGAAGAAGTCTGAATATATGGACGAAACGTCGGCTCACGTCCTCTAACCTCACGTCCTCTAACCCACGAATTTTTTTCGAGATTTCAATCCAAGGACAAGAAACCTCATCAACATTATTATTTCTGATATTACACGTGGTTTGATAGGGATATGGCAGTACCTGAACCGCCTATAACTTTCCAGATATTATTCTGGAAATATACTAGAAGAACACGGGACAACCTACCTGTTTGAAAACTGACCCAATTTGAATTTCAGATAATTCAAAATAGAGTGGATTCTTCACATACTTTTCTGAAACGGCTGTATTTTCCACATTTTATGTCTGGAGTATGAGCATTTCCATTTTTACTCATGCTTTTTTGCAACACAGAGTCGCGAGAGCAATCATTTTCATAACGCATGAAGTAACTACATCCGTTTTCTAAACGGTGTTCCTTTATAAATAGTGCATAGTATAGTGCCGGAAGAGCATACGCCTGCAAGGGAAACATACGAAATGAATAATGGTTTGTTCTTGTATCATGTTGGAAACTGGCGAAAGAACAATGGCTGCTGGAGAATATCATTATAAATTTCTTATCAAGTGTGCGGTTTCAGGAGTGCTGTTGTTGCTAGCTTGTTTCTTCCATTGAATTTTGAGTTGACTTTCATTTCGATTAAAATATCCAGAATTTTCTCATGGGATGTGTATATGAGATTAGTCTCCAGAAAATATATCTTCCCTTCAGAATGGGAAACCAGAGACAATCACATATAACATCCACGTTGATGTGATGGTTTATATTGGAAATGAATAAGTATTATACTTTATGGAAATTTTGACAGTTATAGTGGTGAAAGATCAAAACCATCGAAAATACTCCAGAGCAAACATCGAAATACACCAAAAAACACGAAAGTCAATCAGTTTGTGGTAGGTTAAATATCATCTATATAATAATAAAAACTTTTTAACAAAAAATTAAACCGACGAAAAAATCAACTGAAAAGCAAAAAATAAAATAAACCTTCTTAGTCTAAATGATAATTGAGCTCCTAAACTAATGTAAGTAACTGATTTTGAGTCGGCGCCAAACAAACAATTATCGAAGATCATTATCTATGGAAGAAGTCATCAAAACGCAGCCGTGCATCTCGCTGCCATCATTTTACGCTTCACCTAATTCAATTGCTAGTTTGTTTGGCGCCGACTCAAAATCAGTTACAGTTTAGGAGCTCAATTATCATTTAGACTAAGAAGGTTTATTTTATTTTTGCTTTTCAGTTGATTTTTTCGTCGGTTTAATTTTGTTAAAAGTTTTTATTTTAAATTTTGTGCTAAATCTACCAATTACTACCTACTTTTTTTGATTACTTCCAAAATACTTACTTACCCACCTTACTTCAACTATTACCAGTTAAATAATATAATTATCTACTTTTACTATTTGTTGTAATATAAATTATTTTCGTTGTTCTGGTTAGCTTATTTCATTACTTTGTATATCATTCCATCTTCTCATAAAATATACTGAGTTTGACGGAACAAGAATAATGTCAGTAGCGATCTGTCATTGTCAACTACGTGTGTGTATGCCAATGTTCACTAGTGAAAAATCAATTATCCCCTATTTTTCTACCCGTAAGAGTGGCTGATTCCTTTCGAAATCCAAATATAAGGTATACCCTATCTATTAAAAAAAGAATCATCCAAATCGAAGAACCCAGTACAAAGTTATGCCTGATAGAATTGGTTAACGGACCAGAATTCAGAGGGTGAGTGATCAATATCCTTCATTTCGCTACCGTTAGGGGTGGATTTCATCTTTTAAATTCAAATGGGACCAACTTCGAAGTACACCCTATCCACTGAAAGAAGAATTCTCGGAATCGGACGCCTCAGTAAAAAGTTATGCGTGATCATACATAAAAAAATATGATGGAAAAACATAAAATATACGGGTCGAATAGAGAACCTCCTCCTTTTTGGTTTCGTCGGTTAAAAATGAATGTCAAATTGTGTTGCTAAGCGCAAAACTCGAGAACGGCGGGACCGATTTGGCTAATTTTTTAAATATTCGTAGAAGTCGGAGGAAGGTTATACGGAAATAAAAATTGGAAAAGTTGCCCGGAAAATTGGAAAATTCGATAAAGGGCCTTTTTCTATGGGATTTTTGTATGAACTCAATACCATAACTCACGATTCGAACGATGGATATGCGTATTATTTGTTTTCTGGTTTGTTCGTCATGGTCGAGGAAAACTTTTCAGGAAAAAAAATCGGGACAATTACAAAGGAAGGAAATTCGGACAAAATGCAAAAATCACAATTTTTTTATGCACTCTCGATCATAAATGACGATAGAGACGACATATTTGTTTGTTTAATGTTTTGAAAGTAGGTGATTTTCCATGGAGGAAGATCTATTGCTATCCATTTTACTTCAACTCACCACTAGTGCAGGGCATCAACTTCTATACCGTTCAACCGATCGCCATGAAAATTGGTATACACAGATATTTGAAATCGGAGAATATTTTGGCGCTATCTATAACGGCATAACAGACAACGGGATAGCAGGATAATGGAATAACGGAATAGCGGGATAACGGGATAGTGAAATAACAAAATAGCGGGATAATGAGATAGTGTTATAACGGGATAGCGGGAGAGTGGAATAACGGGATAGCAGGATAACGGGATAGCGTGATTACGGAAAACAGGAGACCGGAATAACGGGATAGCGGGGTAACGGAATAGCGGAATAACGGGATAGCAGGATATCTGAATAACGGGATAGCGGGATAACTAGATAACGGGATAACTAGATAGCGGGATAACAGGATAACAGAAAGCAGACAGAATCATGGCATAAACAAAATGAATCAACACAAAGAAGAACAAAGGAAAACTAATTGTACGCGGACATAAAAGTTAGGGAATATAGAAATTTGGACAGTGGAATTTTGATTCTGATTCTAACAATTAATTTTGTCTGAAGAATATACTACTATCCTGGTCAATACCATACCATTTATAGAATATACGGAGACTATTTGAATTTGAAAAGGGAAACATTTTCAATTGAATATTAAATAGAAAACTTTTTCTAAAAATTGAAAAATCTACGATGAAAATTAAGTTATTTTTTGTGAATATCTAACAGAAAACAACATCCGATAGATATTGTGAAAGGGTGTAATGAAAAAACAAGGTAATTATTGTAATAGAATGCCCAGACTATTCAGTGAAGAGCGGTGTGGAGTTCTTTGGACCGCCTTGCTATTTTCAAATTTATTTATGTTTCAAGCAAAGGTTTAAGAAATTGTAAATTTTAATGGACGCCAGAATTTCTTGTTAAATTAGGATACAAATTCAAATTTCCCATTCAATAATAATTGCAAATCAAATAATGTTTCTTTCTGTAAATAACTACAACAATAAAACAAATACCAGACTATTAGTCTATTTACAAATATACATAAGTTTGGGCTGTATAACAAATATGTACCATATGTCTGCTTTATGACAATTTTTTCAGTTTCCAAAAATAAATATTGCTTTTGGTTGCTGAACCTGTCGGTTTTATCGACGACGATGTAGCTCTGATTGTGTATTGTGTAGCTCGTAGCTAGACTTCACGTAGTCGTGTGGCTCGCAATCAGGGGGGTACCTATGGCTGCTGGGCGACCGATCGGGTGGAACATACAAGCATCAGCTTCTTGTCCATGAAATGATAGTTCTCAGCAATACAACATGAAAAAAATAATTGATTGTGTCAGAATTTGTTTTACTAAAAATTCAACTTCCTGAAATTTGCAATTTCTCAATGCACTCTTCAACGCATAGTTGTTACAGATGAGTGTACTCTCATCAAGAGATCATTGCTTTAAATGACTTCAATTTCAATGATATCCAGAGCAAGTTCATAAGAATCGTCTTTGACCAATCGTCAAATACTTCACAAAGTTCTTCTGTATGATGAAAAATTCTAAACTCCAAGGATTAAATATGTACATATATATATATATATATATATATATATATATATCTATATATAGATATATTTATAGATATATATATATATATATAAATATATATATATATATATATATATATATATATATATATATAGAAGAATCTTTTAAATTCGTAGTACAGTCAACAGGTATGGAGTGTTTTTTTATTCAAGCTTTGAGTCATTTATTGTCTTTCATCAGGAACTTACATGATTAAATTGAACATTATAATATTTGAAAAAATAGGATGTGTACTTACAAGTGAGGTTAAAATCCTTTCATTGCAGCAAATTATAAATACCATGTCACAGACAACACTCTTGGTAAAGTCATATATAGTTAAACTTTGATCAAAATTGATCAAGATTACTTAAACATAAGTGTATAAACATTTCAAAATTCCAAATGGGCTCTTATGGAGGACATGTTGGATTCAAGAGGCAGTGATGACAAATGAAAAATGGATGATTATTGAAGTATCCATCCATTTTTCATTTGTCACCACTGCCTCTTGAATCCAACATGTCCTCCATAAGAGCCCATTTGGAATTTTAAAATGTTTATACACTTATTTAAGTAATCTTGATCAATTTTGATCAAAGTTTTAACTATATATGACTTTACCAAGAGTGTTGTCTGTTGTGACATGGTATTTATAATTTGCTGCAAGTGAAAGGGATTTTAACCTCACTTTTGTAAGTACACATGCCTATTTGGTTTCAAATATTATAATGTTCAATTTAATTCATTGTAGAGTTCCTGATGAAAGACAATAAATGACTCGAAAGCTTGAATAGAAAAGAGTACACTTTTCCATACCCTGTACGAACCGAATTTAAAAAGGATTCTTCTTTAACTTAGACAGTCGTCTAACCTTCACAACTATATATATATATATATATATATATATATATATATATGAACATATTTAATCCTTGGAGTTTAGAATTTTTCATCATACAGAAGAACCAACTATATATATATATATATATATATATATATATATATATGACATATTTAATCCTTGGAGTTTAGAATTTTTCATATACTATATATATATATGATCGCTTCACCAAGGTCAAAAGCAAAATCACAGCTCTGTGATAATTATCACCAAATAAGAAAACATACCAAAGATATATCTAAAAAATTATGAAAAATATATAATATTCAACTTCATCATACTTCTTGTGACTGACACCAAAAATATATCCAAATACGGTGTAAGTGATACCATTTATTTGAGAAACCCTCTTCAAACCCCAATGAAGCCTTGTCAGAGAAAGCAATCTAGACGGAACACTGATATCTTGATTCGATATATCACATGTCATTTTTATAATTCCGCCTGAACTAATTTGGAAAAATAAATAGGGCACGGCACTGTAATCAATTATCGGATTGACCTGAATGAATCTGATCGCTGCTTACTGAGCAACATGGATAGATGATTTTAGATATCAGTCTTTCTGAAGAAATATTTCACGTTCCCGTTAGAAAATATCTGAACGTGATATATTTGAAAAAAATGCCCAAAAAGATTATTCTTACATACCTTGATATCACACTGATTTCACTGATTTGAAATAACTTTCGCAGAAGAGAGGAAGATGCTCTAATTCATTAGTTATTTCAACATGAACAAAATTATAGTTCTTTACCTAATGACTGACAAGTTTCAGAACCACCATCTTTCGATCGAAGCTCGATCGCTCAGAAGGGGCGAGAATCTTATTATTCTCATACCAAAATCGTACTGTCAAATCCATTGCGTTCGATCATATTCTTCTCAACTCTAATGACTGTTCGCCGTTAGATGGCGCTAAGATTTTCAATAGTGATTCGTCAATTGAAGTTAATAAGATAACTTGAGCTACTCTTAATTATTTTGTATCTCTGAGCATATCAATAACAGATATATCGTTACAAGGGCCCTCACCAAAAAGAAAAAATCTAAGTGTAAAAATTAAATTTTTTATCCAGATTATTATTTGATTTTTTATTCCGTTTTTTTAATGCTTTATTCTACGTCGGGCAATTTCTGGGACCAGGGCTTAACACCAACGCCGGTGAGCACACTCTCCCCAACCGGAAATTTTGCGAATCCTCTGTTGTTTCAGAGGAAGGGTTCTTTAACGAGCTCAACATACTCGTGACCACCGTCTTAACGTCCACTCTGAAGGACGGCATTTTCTATCGTCTCATCTCGTGCTCATTGATAAGAGACCTGCAGCTGCGAATATGCTACTACGCTATAGTTGTTACGGCATTTTAACGCGCACCTTCCTTGTCAGGTGGCCCCCTTTCTATTCCATTCTCAATTAAGAACGTGTATGGCGAACCAAAAAAAAAAAAAATCTCAATCGTTCGCTTTCATACCAACATTGGCAAACTATGGGACATTTGATGAAGTTTGTGAGCAGCACAACTGTCAACGAAAAAGTTTTACTCTAAGATATACACAGAAACAGAAAATCGATAAAAATTATTTAATTTTCAATGAATTATAATTTTGTGTTTACCTTCCTTCTAATTGAAAATTTTTCGTTCGTTCATGTCAATCTGCTTTATGTTTCAGGATAGATGGATTTTCGACACCTATGGTAGAATGGTTGTACTAATTCGTATTTGATTCAATCCAATTCTATTAATCGTGCGCACCCCTACATAGAAAACACACGAACTGCCACTTAACCAGGACTCGCGGGCCATCTATTCTGTTATATTTTTACTAATTTGTATTTGATTCAATTCAATTATGTCATTCAAACACCGAAAACAAACGAACTACCGCTGAACTATATGAAATACACTCATATGTTGAAACGACTTGCGCGCCACCTATTGTAATACGGTTGTACTGAAACTTCCGCAGGCGTGCGCACATGAACTCACCAGAGTTCATCGTAATAAGATGAATGGGACAAACAAAGGAACATTCAATCTTATAGAACTATTTGAGGCAGATAATTTCGTCATTCATTGTTCAATATTTTGAAGGGTTTAGCTAGAGCACGCGTGGAAGCATTTTTTTTTTCGACTATCCGGGATGAATGCCTATTTCCCTATGTCCAGGCTACCTCTTGACCAAATTCCATTACGATCAGCTCGGATGTTTAGTCTTGAAGAGGTAACAAACAGGCAGGCAGACAAAGTTAGTTTTCGCATTTACAATATAAGTGAAGGTTGGATAGAGTCTTGATTTCTGCGAAAAAAATTATAAGAATGAACTATTTATAACTGCACCCGAATGAACACCGCAAAACAATATGTTTATCCATAACAATATTTCGCTCTTTAGCTAAAAATATTTCGATTTTTTCAATGCTTTCGACCAATAACATAACCATGCATAGAACCCCACGAAATTACCGGTCATTATTATAAATCGTGCCGGCGATATTTCAGTTCCAGATATTTTAATTTTCGATGATAATCTTCCAGTGTAATGATTTTAATAGTCACCCTTCCTAGTTGACCAAATGCCAAACAGGACACGTTCAATGCCATTAACCTAATAATTTGGGGCAAAGGACAAAAAGACACATTTAATGAATTGGAAATACTGAAGGTTGGAATCCTAAATCGGGGTGTTGTTATTGATGAATAATAGTACCAGAAAAAAAAAGGATAAATGTGTTCTCACCGCTTGAATGCTCCAACATATTCGGAGGCACTTTTAGAAATTAGGAACTCTACAGGGCTTCTTGAATAGCATATGTCTCAAATTGCAGTTTAGCATTGAGTTCCGAGGGTATTCCCAGAAGTACCTAACCTGACGTATAGATGGCGGTTGTTGTTAGAAAAGAATGACTATGGGAGAAAGTACCAACCTTATAAAGCATAAGTTTGACGACGCTACGTTTTTTACTATTTGGGCAGCCATCTATAGTGACCGCTTTCAGTAAATTTGTAAAAATGGAAAAAAATTGGTTATTACTCTCAATAAACAAAGGAGTTTTTAAGAAAAAAGCCAAAATTCTGATTCGGTTATTTTGGTAGGAGACCTAAATTTTAACATATTGGATAAAAAAGATGAGCTGGTAAACGAGTATCTGAATTTCCTCTCCGTAAACAGATTCAAGGGAAGTTGTCAAATATAATGACTCAAATTTCAGCTTCCACCAATAGTGTTGCATATGCATATTACTGACCATTACCCCATAATGCTGCAGGTATCTTTGTCCCCAGAACTAGAGATTGAAACCACTTGAAAAATATCTCGTGGAATCAATTTTAACTGTGCTGATATATGTCTAGAAATATTTCATAATACTCTAAATAACAGAACTAATTGAAGCAAAACAACAGTGAGAATGAATCAATCTCAATATCAACGTAGTCCTTCGATATCAAATGCACTCCTATTATGAATAAAGAACACTTCTATTATGAAAAATATAAAAATTATTCAAATCACCAACAGCTGTTTGAACACTATAAAAATTATAGAAACATACTAAACAAACTGATAAAAGAGACAAAAACCAACTACTAAAGAAATATAATTGATAAACATAAAAAACTGTTAAAAAAACTTAACTCTCAACAGAATTAAAAAAAAAACAAGGATACCCAAATGAAACTGATGAGCTCAGGAAAAGGACAAACTACTAACAAACAAGAGATCACAGATTATTTCAATAGTTTTGAAACCAAATAATACAACAAGAAATATCAGATAACATCTCCATGAACACAAGCAACTGGTTACTGTAAATGGCAACAGCTCACGATATTCGAGTCATCGATGTGGAATACCTCAAGGTTTAATTTAAGGACCCTTATTGATTGCCATCTACACATCACAGCTATTGAAATGTCTCCAGTTTTGCAACATACAATCATATGCAGATGACACGCAATTATACCACAGTTTTTCGTCGGAGATGGTAGAGAATGCTTGTACTCGAGTGAATAGTGATCTAAACGCTTCTATTAGAAAAGCCTCTGACCACTGTTTGATAAGCCTCTGACCACTGTTTGATGATCAACTCAAGTGAATCTAAAGTCATTGTTTTTGAGCCCAAACATTCGAGAAAAACTATTTGCAGTCAGACTAATGTTCTGATAGATGACGAAAAACTTATGAAACGATCATATTATTCATTGAAAATCATATATGGCAATAGGAGCTTCTTACCAGTGAAGGTGAAAGCCAACTTGTGCGAAGCATTGGTTCTTAGCATTTTCAATTATGGTGACGTGTTATACGGTCCATGTTTAACTTCCTGATCAAAACATTAAATTAAAAAAATACAGGATTGCTGTTTGAGACTGACATCCGGCATCCGGGAAAAGAATATCTCACAAACTTAAGGATATCGGATGGTTGGACATGTATACTAGAAGGAAACAGCATGCTGGTACTCTGTTCCACAAAATAATTTCAGATAAATAAAGTTCCCCCTTACCTACATAGGGAAATAACTTTCAGGACCGATGTACATAACCTGTATGTAAGATTCGAAGGTCGAATTACTCCCCCAATTTTACGTCTAGAGATTTTTCGAAGATGTTTAACTCACCAAATGTGTGCGATCTACAACGGAATTCCCGATTAAATGAAAAACAAAGAGCTACATCAATTTAAGCATGATCTAAATAAATTTCTCCTGCAGCATCCGAACTGATACTATCTATTTGCTATTTCCTATCTACTATTTGCTATCACATTGACAGACTCCTAATAATCAATTTTCATATAGACTTCAATGTGTTATTTCCTTTCTCTTTCTCTCTCTTTCATTAATTTTTTCTTCATCTCTCATTGCGATATACATCACATTGTTGACTTCTCAGTTGAACTTTATTTTCATTTAATAGTTTATAAGTATTTATATTATACTATATTATTGTTATGACTGATGGAAGTAATGAAGGCGATATTATTATTATTACTATTATTAGAAGGAGTGAATAGGATACTGCAATATCACAGAGTTAGCGAAAGAATGAACCTACGTCTATAATCCGATATCTATGTGATCTTGAGCAGGCAGTAGTCAAACTATCTCCTTCAGGAAGTCTAGTTTTTTATATTGACGGGTTCATACTGAAATATACTGAAAAAACAAGGAAGGATATGTTTATATCTATTCATCCCCTATCCCGCAACAATCCTCCATGAAGAGGTGTTCGCTTTTCTGAAATAGAATGAAAGATATGAACCGGTTCAATAAAATCATTTGACTGTCTGTTATGCCCGTCAGTTTGGGTAAGTTTCATCAATACAAAGGCGGGAAGTTAACATTTTCTGCACTGCGCAATATGATATCCGAGCGCAGTGAAATTTTATATATATATATATATATATATTGTTATGTTAGGAAGGACCAGTAATATATTTTAAAGGTCAAAAAGAAATAATTTCTTAAAATATCCACAAAAATAATAAATATTTAATAGTTAGTAGTTCATGAGATATTGTTTTTACATTTTTTTGAGATTATATTTCCTTTATGAAGCCTCTGTATAACCATTGATAGGTAAATATATGCAAATACTATAATGCAATCATTTTCCTGAATTTTCAAAAATGATTACAACACATGATTGTTTGAAATACAACAAAAAGTCTAGATTTACAAAATTATAAGGTTGAAACATACAGTATATGAAATTGCATCTAACTAACATAGCCAATGTGAGAACAAGAAACTTCTTGATGAAAATAGCCAATCAAGGAACAGAGATGGTTAGATAAAAGATTTGAAATTTTGGAAAAGTAAGAACACAGAAACGTCAGAGATAATTATGATCAAATATTGTATTTAGTTTATGAGAAATGTAAAATATGTTAGTTGATAAGTTTTCTCAAATAACACTAAATTAGTGAAAGTGTGACAAGAAAGTGCGCGATTTTGAAAATTCAAATAAAAAGACAAAACAGAAATGGTATCCAGGTGAAGAAAAAACAAAGCAAGGAGATTGAAAAATTTTTTAGAAAGAAGCCACGTACAAAATTTGAGACAAAAGAAATTGAGGATTTTCCTACAATAACAAACCAATTCAACCACTGGATCATTTCGACACAAAATAAATATGGATAAAAGAAGATTAACTTTTTTGTCCTCCACATGAAAACTTGTCCAAGCTAATTTTGGGAATTTTGGATGGTTCCTTTGCAATGGAGAGTTCCTGAGAGGAGTGGATGGAACAGGAATTCAGATTATGGCCAGGTAATGCATCAGCGACATTCCAGCTCCAGGTATAAACTCTTTTAGTGCACATCACAAACTGAATCACTTCATAAAGTACCTCGTATATCTGAAGAACTTTATATAATTCGGTATTGAACTATAAAAGAATTCGTCCAACTCAAAAGAAGAAAGTGAGGTTATATTTACAATATCCATCACTGTTTTTCATTATTTTATGAAAATTTGCTAATTGCTCATAGCTATTAGTTATCTATCGCAGGTCAGGTTAATATAAGTTTTCCTGAATAAAGGAAAGAATTGTTTTTGATAATTTCTGGTTTACTTTCCACAATGATGTGCTAATATCTCACCGATAAACACTGAACTGATATAGTTCAAATGACATCGAAACAGGCAGTGGCTCTATTGCCAGTAACGACTCCTGAGGCGAAGGCGTTCCAACTGAGTTTAGTCGTGGTAAGAAAAGGAAGTACAAAGAGTAAAAATAATAAAAATTTCACATATATTCAATAACATTGTTATGGTATTGGGTGGAAGAAATACATTTACAAAACATATAAATATAAATAGAAATTATTATATTCTACCCAATCATAACAAATTGACATCCAAAGTAAGGGCAAAATAACAATCATTATTTCATAACAATTTGACAACCCACATAAAGGCGAATAAAGTAATAACAATTGGCAGCAACGTGGCGAGAAAACATTAACGTTAGCTGGCAAATATTATTCCATAACAATTTGGCAAAATTAGTAAAAATTCCCAAAAAGGAAAATTAACAATTAGCTATTATCATACAGAACAATTGGTACCCAACATAAAGGCAAAGAAGGTAGAGAAAATATTTGTGGGTAAAATTGACAAAAATTGTTATATCTTAACAATTGGCTTTCCAAAGCAGTGCGAAAATATTTGTAATCATAATAATAATAAATTAAATAATTAACAAAACAACCCATTATTACAATTGGCTTCCAACGCGGACCGAAAATAATTATCATATCAAATCATAACAATAAATCATCTTACTAATCCATTATAATATATATATATATATATATATATATATATATATATATATATATATATATATATATACTATTTCCCTTAATGGCTGGTCGAGACAATACAATCCACGTTCCAGCTGACAGCTCGTTGCGCCGTAATGCTTAACTTTTGCTTCTCGCTTCAGCGCCTCTTTCGGATACTCACAAAGCTGAAATATTTGCTCGCCCTCTTCGTCTCTCAGTGTGAATGAAAAATATTTGCTCCCGCTTTACGGAGGGCATGGTCTGTCAATGTCACCGATGCATGAATGTGAGGTTTTTTACTTCAAAATCGATGGACAAAATGAGTGCTTTCAACCGAGGTATGAAGAATAGTATTTTATGATCAAACTCAATATAATGCAGGATGGAGAAAAGTATCCCGTGATTAATTGTATCGAACGCCTTGCTGGAGTGGATGAGCAGAAGTACAGCACGATTCCTCTTGTCAAGTTGTTGAAATATATTGTCGGTTATTTTAAGTAGTGCAGTTCCACGGCTATACCCAGATCTGAAGCCAGACTGTATTTATTTGAGTGTTGCCTGATTTGGGTTTCCACTTCTCTCTCTAACACCCTAGATAGAGTTGGCAGTAAGGATATAGGCCTAAGGTCATTGAGTTCGCAAGGGGTTTTCGTTTTTGGTATTGGTATTACCCTCCTTTCTTCCCAGATTTCTGGAAAAATGCAGTTAGTTGAGCTGTAATGTGAGTGATATGGGGGATTAAAAATGGACAGAGGAATCGTATTATGATTATGTAAATGTCATCTGAGGCGTAGGCTTTGTTTGTATATTAAGAATATTTTTAGCTATTCAATTCTCAGTCACCACTGCAAATTTGAAATAAGTTATAGAATCCGCTCTTTGATTATTATTTCATAGGTCGAGCAGTGAGTGTTATTCCGGAATATTTAGTTTGTTTATTTTCAAGAAGTGTCGATTGATTTCATTTTCATTTGTAGGAAAGTTGATGGTTTGATTGTTGCGTACTTTTCCAAGCTGATTTTTTATAAAAACTTTTTAACAAAAAATTAAGCCGACGGAATACGGAACTGAAAAGTAAAAAATAAAATAAACCTTCTTAGTCCCAATAACTAAGCTCCTAAACTAATGTAAGTAACTAATTTTGAGTCGGCGCCAAACAAACAAGCAAATGAATTAGGTAAGGCGTAAAATGATGGCATCGAGTTTGGCGGTGACATTCTGATAATTTTTTTGAAGTAATTCAATGATCTTCGTTGATTGTTTGTTTGGCGCCGACTCAACATTAGTTACTTACATTAGTTTAGGAGCTTAGTTATTGGGACTAAGGTAGTTTATTTTATTTTTTACTTTTCAGTTCCGTATTTCGTCGGATTAATTTTTTGTTAAAAAGTTTTTATTTTTCAATTTTTTGTGGCTGAAATCTACTAATTACTAATTGCTTGTTTTTTTATTACTTCCAAAATACTTACTTACCCACCTTACTTCAACTATTACCAGTTGAATAATATGATTATCCACTTCTATTATTTGTTGTAATATAAATTATTTTTGTTGTTCTGGTTAGTTTATTTCATTACTTTGTATATCATTCCATCCTCTCATAGAATATATTGATTGTGAAAATGACACTAGAGATCTGTCATTGTCATATGTGTGCCAATGTTCACAAGTGAAAAATCAATTATCCCCTATTTTTCTACCCGTGAGGGTGGATAATTCCATTCAAAATCCAAATATGATCAACTATGAGGTATACCCTATCTGATAAAAGAAAGAATTATCCAAGTCAAGATCCCAGTACAAAGTTATAGCTGATAGAATCGGTTAACGGACCAGAATTCAGAGGGTGAGTGATCAATATCCTTCATTTTGCTACCCTTAGGGTTGGATTTCACTTTTTTAATTCGAATGGGACCAACTTCGAAGTACACCCTATCCACTGAGGGAAGAATTATCGGAATCGGACGTCTCAGTAAAAAGTTATGCGTAATCGTACATAAAAAAAAAAAAAATATTTACGCGCCGACTAGAGAACCTCCTCCTTTTTGGTTCCGTCGGTTAAAAATATTCCAAGTTTCCTTTTTATTTGCGATTCTCAACTCAGATTTGATATATGCCTTTTTTTCTGGAGCGTTTATAACTAGCTAAAGCTTTATTTCTTGATTTGAAATGGATTTTGAGGTTATCGGTTAGCCAGGGTTTTGGCAAACGTGAGTTGTTTTATATGGTGCGTGAATATTATATAAAGAAGTGATACAACGATTCAAATTACCGAACAATGCACAGATTAAGGCGTACTTACTAAAAAAAACAAAATG
This sequence comes from Gonioctena quinquepunctata, assembly GCA_018342105.1. Taxonomy (NCBI): domain Eukaryota; kingdom Metazoa; phylum Arthropoda; class Insecta; order Coleoptera; family Chrysomelidae; genus Gonioctena; species Gonioctena quinquepunctata. The sequence continues at coordinate 2,014 of JAFIRS010006282.1, read as the reverse complement.
ATCAATAAAAAAAACCTTTTTAAAGACAAGCTTTCATTCAAATGTGCTAAACAGTGAAAAATAAAAGCTAGAATAGATTCAAAAGCTTGTCGCTTTTGTATTCGAACTGAAAACTGCGCGACAGGCTCTTGAATCTATAACTCACGGAATAACTAACCTACGTCACACATCCAAAGCAATTGTTCTTTACTTTTTAGCGCATTTGAATAAAAGCTTATCTTTGAAAAGGTTTTTTTCATTAATTATTTTATTTCTATCCTTAGGAGGGAATTTTATTCTCAAACTCGAATAGGATCAACTTTGAGGTTTACCCTATCCAATGAAAAAGATTTGCGTGGTCATACATAAAAAAACATAAAATATACGCGTTATAAATGTAACAAAACGTTCAGGCATTAAGTTTTGCGAGTTAATTCAGTGACAACTTATGTGTGCCCAAATATGTTTTTGATGAATTGGATCGAAGCAAGTCGCCAGTCATCCAGAATAAATCATCAATGGAAACAGTTTCAAATTGATATAAAATTAACTAAAATACCCGTACGGATCAAAGCATAGAGTCGGTAATACGAAAATTTTCTTCCGCGATAATTGAAAGCCATAATGTCTTAGATGAATTACCAGTGCGGTTAATAACACTATAAATTACGATAAACAATTTGTACCAGAAGAACAGACAGACAGATTCGAGCATGGTAGCAGCACGAGCAATGAGTGAGGTTGTATTGAACAATATCTGGTAATTTATTCTTTGGGTAATTGAAACCCTAAGTGTCTATATGATTTCAGGAAAATGGATTTCTTAGACATTTGACGAATTTTATTGTTTGTTTCAACTCAGCTTTCGAATATACTTGTAGACTTATCAATGCGTTTTTATAATTTCGTTATGTTTTTGTTTTATTATTATAAGTCGGAATTATTTGATAGATTAGAATGGAAAACAAATTTTACGAATGAATTAGAACCGAATACAGGAAAGATGCTAAGTTAGCCGCTGAATTCAGTTTTCCAGTTATACTTTTCAGGGAAATATAACCTTCTGTATAGTGCACTCTATAACTCACTATTACAACTTGATAAGGATCAAAGAGTGGGCATGACACTAAAATTTTTTCTTGCATTTCCTCCATGTTTGGGATTAATCACAGGTTCATATTACAGATTCAGTTTGATAAAACAAATTTTCCTGTGAATTGCACACACACCGTTTGGAATAATTTCCAACAATAGCCTAATTCTCCCGGATCATTTGTTGGAATCCTGAATCAATATTCCAGTTGATAGATGGGCGCAATCTGATTTCGGTAATTCAAACCCATTTAATCTGATATTTGTCGTTGAATTCATATGGCTTTTTCGATGTGAAAATGGTAAACAGAAATGTGAGCTTCCATGTGTTGATGCGTGATTGATCAAAGGTTTCAATTGGGGCCATATTAGGTTGATGGATTAACTCATTGCCATCAATTTGGGTTTTTCCATAGAGAGTAGTTGTGACGAATTCGATGGGGATAGGTAGATAAATACAATATCGAACAATAGGTCAGTTAACAAAGATGTTATTATTTCAAAATATATATATAACAATGAAATGAAACTTGGAGGAGTATGAAGGGAAGCATGTATTCGATTTCGAAAAATTATTGAAAATACAGTTCAAGGCAATTTTCCCGTTATTTACTGAAGTTGTGAAATTATTAGAGGAGCTTGAGAATGTTACTTTTCACCAAAGATTGAATTTGCCACCAATCAAGAGAAAAATAAGTAATTTTGAAAATTTGAATAAGGAAACTCAGGATTGAAAAGGGACACATTCTCAATTGAATATTGATAGGAAGATTTTTCTGTGAATTGAAAAATCCACGATTAAAATGAAGTTATTTTTTGTGAATGTCTAACAGAAAACAACTACTTCCCCGGCTAAAGCCACGCTGGACATTGAACTACATCTGATAGATATTCTGAAAAGGCCCTTACTCAAAAGAAAAAATCTGAAATTGAAAAAATGCAT
>JAFIRS010006281.1:0-40118 GCA_018342105.1 Gonioctena quinquepunctata | reverse complement strand
TGATTCCATTCTCTTCAATTATTTGGCTACTGTATTTTTTTCTTGTTATACTTAGAGAGTTTTTTGATATCTTGCCAATATGTTTTTCCCCTTTTCTCGTTGATTTCCTCACATGTTTTAAGCCATTTGTGTGTTCTGAACTGTTGTATGAGGGTTTGTATGTGTTTGTTTAATTGATTTAGTTCTGCTTTTGCTTGTGGGTCTCTAGTTATGCGGTACTCTCTATAAATTTTCCTTTTTTTCTTGATCAGGCATAAGATGAATGGTGGTAACTGGTGGGTGTAAAAGTTATAGGTGCATTTATAATTTTGTATAATTCGGAAAAAAGTTCGAATGAAATCTAGAGTGAAAACACTTGAAATATAGTATTGTAATTGCGAATTGCAGGGTTACGCCCCTTTTGACAATTCCGACCTATAACGAGCGGCCATTCTCGTCTCGTATCGTATAGTATCGTATCGTTTCGTATCGTTTCCTTTCGAATCGTATCCTATCCTATCGTTTCGAATCGTATCCTATCCTATTGTATCCATTCTTATGCTATCGTATCCTATCGTATCCCGTTTCGTATCATTTCGTTTCCTTTTGTTTCGAATCGTATCTCTCATATCCTATCATATTCCATCGTATACTATCATATCCTATCGTATCCTATCGTATCCAATCGTATCCTATCGTATCCTATTGTATCCTATTGTATCTTATCGTATCCTATCGTATCGTTTCGTTCCATTCCGTTTCGTTCCGTTTCGTTACAACTTACCTGAGTTTTTTTTCACTATAGTTCGTTTTTCTTAAAAAACAACTATATTCCCGCTACGGAAGGCCAAACAGCTATATTCCCGGCTACATATGGCCAAACAGCTATATTCCCAACTACAGATGGCCAAACAGCTATATTCCCGGCTACAGATGGCCAAACAGCTATATACCCGGCTACGGATGGCACACATCTAGTTTTCTGGCTATATATTGTCACTCTTCGAGGGGGATTGAGATTGATTGAGGAGTATCCTTATCTGTTCGGTTCATGTTACATGAAATAATTTCAGCAAATTAATGTTAAATATTATTTTTCATAAAATATATTTTGTATAATTCGGAAAAAAGTTCGAATGAAATCTAGAGTGAAAACACTCGAAATATAGTATTGTAGTTGTGAATTGCAGGGTTACGCCCCTTTTGACAATTCCGACCTATAACGAGCCGCCATTCTCGTCTCGTATCGTTTCGTATCGTTTCCTTTCGTTTTGAATCGTATCCTATCCTATTGTATCCATTCGTATCCTATCGTATCCCGTTTCGTATCGTTTCCTTTCGTTTCCTTTTGTTTCGAATCGTATCTCATCATATCCTATCATATCCTATCGTATCCTATCATATCCTATCGTATCCTATCGTATCCAATCGTATCCAATCGTATCCTATCGTATCCTATTGTATCCTATTGTATCCTATCGTATCCTATCGTATCGTTTCGTTCCATTCCGTTTCGTTAAAACTTACCTGAGTTTTTTTTTCACTATAGTTCGTTTTTCTTAAAAAACAACTATATTCCCGGCTACGGAAGGCCAAACAGCTATATTCCTGGCTACGGATGGCCAAACAGCTATATTCCCGGCTACAAATAGCCAAACAGCTATATACCCCGCTACGGATGGCACACATCTAGTTTTCTGGCTATATATTGTCACTCTTCGAGGGGGATTGAGATTGATTGAGGAGTATCCTTATCTGTTCGGTTCATGTTACCTGAAAAAATTTGAAATTTGAAGTAAGTAGTTTTAAGTTAACATTATACCCAATTAGGATAGGGACCAATTACTGTTAACCCTCTGGGGTATTTGGCATGAAGTGCCATATAAGATGTATGATGCTGTTGACATAAAGTAAAAAAAAAGCCTCTTTCAAGGCGTTGGTGATAAATATGGTTGGTACATTTGTTAAGCGTCCTTTTTGGAGGGGGTCGTGTCGTGAAATGCCGCATTTGGCATATTTCAGCAAATTAATGTAAAATATTATTTTTCATAAAATATATTTTGTATAATTCGGAAAAAAGTTCGAATGAAATCTAGAGTAAAAACACTCGAAATATAGTATTGTAATTGCGAATTGCAGGGTTACGCCCCTTTTGACAATTCCGACCTATAACGAGCCGCCATTCTAGAAGTCTCGTCTCGTTTCCTTTTGTTTCGAATCGTATCTCATCATATCCTATCATATCCTATCGTATCCTATCATATCCTATTGTATACCATCGTATCCATTCATATCCAATCGTATCCTATCGTATCCTATCGTATCCTATAGTATCCTATCGTATCCTATCGTATCGTTTCATTCCATTCCGTTTCGTTCCGTTTCGTTAAAACTTACCTGAGTTTTTTTTCCACTATAGTTCGTTTTTCTTAAAAAACAACTATATTCCTGGCTACGGAAGACCAAACAGCTATATTCCCGGCTACGAATTACCAACAGCTATATTCCCAGCTACGGATGGCCAAACAGCTATATTCCCGGCTACGGATGGCATACGTCTAGTTTTCTGGCTATATATTGTCACTCTTCGAGGGGGATTGAGATTGATTGAGGAGTATCCTTATCTGTTCGGTTCATGTTACCCGAAAAAATTTGAAATTTCAAATAAGTAGTTTTAAGTTAACATTATACCCAATCAGGATAGGGACCAATTACTGTTAACCCTCTGGGGTATTTGGGCATGAAGTGCCATATAAGATGTATGATGCTGTTGAAATAAAGTGAAAAAAAACCTCTTTCAAGGCGTTGGTGGTTGTGTTGGTGATAAATATGGTTGGTATATTGGTTGAGCGTCCTTTTTGGAATGGGGTCGTGTCGTGAAATGCCGCATTTGGCCCATTTCAGCAAATTAATGTTAAATATTATTTTTCATAAAATATATTTTGTATAATTCGGAAAAAAGTTCGAATGAAATCTAGAGTGAAAACACTCAAAATATAGTATTGTAATTCGTATCCTATATTATCCTATCGTATCCTATTGTATCCGTATCCTATCGTATCCTATCGTTTTCCTATCGTTTCTTTTGTTTCGAATCGTATCTCATCATATCCTATCATATCCTATCGTATCCTATCATATCCTATCGTATCCTATCGTATCCAATCGTATCCAATCGTATCCTATCGTATCCTATTGTATCCTATCGTATCGTTTCGTTCCATTCCGTTTCGTTAAAACTTACCTGAGTTTTTTTTCATTATAGTTCGTTTTTCTTAAAAACAACTATATTCCGCTACGGAAGGCCAAACAGCTATATTCCCGGCTACAGATGGCCAAACAGCTATATTCCCGGCTACAGATGGCCAAACAGCTATATACCCAGCTACGGATGGCACACATCTAGTTTTCTGGCTATATATTGTCACTCTTCGAGGGGGATTGAGATTTATTGAGGAGTATCCTTATCTGTTCGGTTCATGTTACCTGAAAAAATTTGAAATTTTAAGTAAGTAGTTTTAAGTTAACATTATACCCAATTAGGATAGGGACCAATTACTGTTAACCCTCTGGGGTATTTGGGCATGAAGTGCCATACCACCATACCACCATATCGACTTTGTGTGCTGTGAAATGGACCATTCCATGTTTCAGTGTTCGGTCGATACTTTCCGGTCTCCCTCTTTCCTTTTCCCCAATTCCTTCTTTATTTTCAGGTAATAGTAATAATGATGAACAATAGTAATAATGATGAAGTCTCCTAGAGTAAAACACTCCGGAAGTAAAATACCTCTCCATTCGGATTTCCGGGCGAGAGGTACTCGAGGGACTCAACATTAAAAATTAATTTTGCAACATCCGCGGACTCAACAAGAACATCAATGACGTCCACCATCACCTACAGACGTAAAAACCGGATATTCTGGCTCTAACAGAAACACAAGTAAACTCGTCCACCAACAAGGTCCATATGCTTTGTCCTGGTTACGAACTCCATTCTCGATTCAGGTTCAAAGGTGGAGTTTGCCTTTACGCCAAGGCTAACCTTTCATGCCAGCGTGAAGAGAGTTTGGAACCGAAAGACTTTGATGTGATGTGGTTCAAGCTATCTGATACCAAACTGACTAAGTTCCTCTGCTGCCTTTATCTATCACCTAATGAACCTTCATATAACGACCTCTTTGAGTTTTTATCACTCAAACTGGACTACATTCAGGAGAACCATCCAACAGCTGAAACCATAATCATGGGAGATTTTAATGTACATAACGCTGCCTGGCTCAAATTCTCTAACAAAACAGATGATGCAGGTCGTCAAGCCGAGGCCTTCGCCATCACTCATGGCCTAGAACAACTGGTCGAGCTACCAACCCGCATCCCTGATGTCAACAACCAGTCTGCCAATACACTAGATCTTTTCCTCACCACCAATCCTGACCCGTATAGAATAGAAGTTTGTGCCCCACTTGGAAACTCTGACCACACCCTCATCTCCACAACATGCTCTTTCCATTTACCATCGAGCTGCACAATACCACCCCGTCTCATGTGGCATTACAATTCGGCCGACTGGGAAGGTCTTCGTATGTTTTTCTCAGCGTTTCCATGGAGGAGAGTTTGTTTCTCTTCAGTAGATCCAACACGATGTGCTGAGACAATTTCTGAAATCATCATGTTGGGGATGCAAACTTACATACCGAATACCGAAAGAAGAACATCATCCGATAAGACCTGGTTTAACAGAAACTGCTCTAGAGCTGTGGCTTCCAAACAGGCAGCATACCATCGATGGCTAAAAATGCCGGGCCCTGAGACCAGAGCAGCATATGTCGAGGCTAGAGGCATATGTAAAGAGACAATAGAAAGCTCAAAAGATGCCCACAAAGCCAAAATAAGATCAAAACTTGCTGAATGTCCTAACGGATCCCGTTCATTTTGGTCTTTCGCCAAAGCTGTGGGAAGAAATTTCACTTCCAGCTCATTTCCTCCCCTAACCAAAGAAGATGGAACACTAGCAACGACTGCCCAGGAAAAAGCCAATATCTTTGCGCACCTATTTGCTGGAAATTCCACTCTGGATTCATCGGAAAACAACCCCGAACATTACACCTATTGACAGTCACATGCCCGAGATCACCTTTCGCCAACGTACTATCAGAAAGATTTTGCTGGGTCTCAACACCAACAAAGCCTGTGGATCTGACGGAATCCCGCCGATTGTTCTCAAGAAATGTGCCCCGAACTAACACCTGTTCTTTGCAAGTTGTTCAACCACTCTTACGATTTGGTGGTATTTCCGTCCACTTGGACAATTGCGAGTGTACAGCCAGTCCCTAAAAAAGGCAAAAAGGCCCTACCTAGCAACTACAGACCTATCGCACTGCTATCTATTATTTCAAAGGTCATGGAAAAAGCCATCAACATCGAGCTCATGAAATATCTGGAAGACTCAGGAATTGTCAACGATAGGCAATATGGCTTCCGCCATCAGAGATCAACTGGTGACTTGCTCGCTTACGTCTCACATATATGGCAGCTATCTATTGAAAGCATGGAGAAACTTTAGCTGTGGCATTAGATATCTCCAAGGCGTTCGATCGAGTTTGGCACCAGGGACTCCTCGCCAAGCTTCCGTCTTATGGCTTGCCCCTCAGCTGTGTTCTCTGCTTGCTAGTTTTCTCTCAAACAGGTCTCTCCATGTAGTGGTCGATGGAGTTTCATCTGACACTCTACTCATAAATGCTGGTGTTCCGCAAGGATCCATTCTCGCACCAACACTATTTCTACTTCACATCAACGACCTGTTGAAAGCAACTTCATGTCCAGTACACAGCTTTGCCGATGATAGTACCCTCCATACCGCTTTCTCTTCCAGGGCCCTATATCAGCCCGTGAAACCAGAAATGAACGAGGAAGAAATGTTAATAATATAAATATGGACTTGGCAACAATTCTCGAATGGGGATCTAATAACTTGGTAGAATTCAATGCAAACAAAACACAAGCATGTCTTTTCTCTAGAAAAGCCGATCTCACTTGCCTAACATAACTTTGTCAGGAGTAACCATACCACTGAAGCCATCCATATCGATGCTTGGTATTACTATCAGCAATAACCTTTCCTGGGAAAATCACGTGAGGTCCATTGCCAAAAGTGCATCCCAAAACTTGGTTTTCTATTTCGTGCCAAGAGCTATTTCACCCCCAGTCAGCTGCTTATGATCTATAAGGCACAGATCCGACCTGTCCTGGAATACTGTTCCCATATTTGGAGTGCGGCACCTAAACATATCCTGAGGCTATTGGATTCTGTCCAAAAAAGGGCAATTCGTCTCGTCGGTGATGCCTCGCTTACAAACTCGCTCACTTGTCTGGAACACCGTAGAAAAGTTGGCGATTTGTCTCTATTTTATAGATATTTTCATGGGCGATGCTCTTCTGAAATATCAACAATCGTTCCTGCTTTGGCAGTCTCTTCGAGATTAACCCGTCAAGTTCAGTCATCACACCCCTTCGTGGTCACTTTGGAAACCTGCAGAACATCACTTTCCAAAGACTCGTTCATCCAACGAACAGCGAGGCTTTGGAACTCATTGCCTAGGGAGGTGTTCCCCGAGGCATACAACCTTCAGAAATTTAAGAAGAACACCAACTCCTACCTTCTTTCCCTAGGTTCCCACGATGTTCTCTGAACATTACAGGATATCCCTTTTCGTGGGAACCAAAAAAAAAAAAAAAAAAAAAAAAAAAATATAAGATGTATGATGCTGTTGACATAAAGTAAAAAAAAAGCCTCTTTCAAGGCGTTGGTGGTTGTGTTGGTGATAACTATGGTTGGTATATTTGTTAAGCGTCCTTTTTGGAGGGGGTCGTGTCGTGAAATGCCGCATTTGGCCCATTCCAGCAAATTAATGATAAATATTATTTTTCATAAAATATATTTTGTATAATTCGGAAAAAAGTTCGAATGAAATCTAGAGTGAAAACACTCGAAACATGGTATTGTAATTGCGAATTGCAGGGTTATGCCATTTTTGACAATTCCGACCTATAACGAGCCGCCATTCTCGTCTCGTATTGTATCGTATCGTATCCTATGGTATCGTTTCAATCAATCAATCAATCAATCAAATATACTTTATTGTCCGAAGATATATACATCTCATTGACAAAGTCTGGAATCCTAAATTTAAAAGGTAAAAGGTACAAAGGTAAAAAGGCAAAAAGTTAATAGTGCCAATATACAACAAACGTTAACAACAGTTTTTTGACAATACACAAGATGTAAATAAATAATACAAATAAAAGATTAGTGTCGACATTAACTAATGATTTAAAAATAAAATGGAAAATCTAAAGGTTGCATCTTACTTGATCACATTAATTACAGTCTAAGTTAAATTGATCTTCGTAAAATTCCTCTGTAGTATAATAGGCCCTCACAACCAAGAACTCTTTCACTTCTTTTCGGAATCTAAATACACTTTGTATTTCTTTTAAATTGCTGGGTAGGTGATTAAATAATTTTTTGCTCTTGTAAATAAGGGAATTTTGAGTAAGAGCTGACGTAGGGACGGGTAGAGCAATATGGTGTCTTAAACGTGTATTATATACTGAAGAGTTGTTTATTTCATTTCTGTATTTCTTGTGAATTAGACATACTGTCTCTAAAATGAAAAGACCTGCCAGTGTTAAAATCCTTTGCTCTAAAACAATGGTCTACATGAATCGCGGCATTTGGCTTTACATAAACATCTAATGGCTCTTTTTTGGAGGGTAAAGACCCTTTCAAACAGTTGATGCGAACATATACCCCAAAAGCATATGCCATAGCGTAGATGTGACTCTACTAATGAAAAATAAACCTTCCTAGCATTAGCAATATCCAGTTCGTGAGAAACACTACGTACGGCAAAGCAACCCGATGCTAATCTTTTGCACAACTTGTTAATATGGCTTTCGAATCTTAACTTTTCATCAATAAGTAATCCCAAAACTTATTTTCCGCGGCATTGCTAATTATTCCATCATCTAATGAAACCTCCCTGATGTTACATCTGAATGATACGATGTTCGTTTTGTTGACATTGAATGATAGGAGATTTGCATCGCACCACTCTTTCACCCTTATTACATCCACACTGATGTGATCGAATAGATCGGTAATTGATTTATCATGCCATAGGATAGTGGTGTCATCCGCAAACATTGTTAATTTACCCTGGATGTCCAACTGATTCAGATCGTTGACATACAACAAGAATAACAGAGGTCCCAGAACCGAGCCCTGTGGGACACCAGAGTTGACAGCACATTCATTGGATTCAATTCCATTAAGTGAGACATTTTGGCGACGTTCAGTTAAGTAAGATCTAAACCAAGACAATGCATTGCCTCTGAATCCATATATTTCAAGTTTTTCAGCAGTATTCTGTGATTTACGCAGTCAAACGCCTTAGATAAGTCACAAAAAACTGCCGCAGCTGCCTCTCTATCATTCAGATTAAGGTAAAGATTTTCTAGAAAGGAAAAAATTGCATCATTTGTGCTTTTTGAGGCTTGGAAGCCAAACTGATTGGAACTTAGTATGTTAAACTTGATCAGGAAGGATGATACCCTTATTTTTACCAGTTTTTCTATTATTTTTGATAGGATTGGTAACAGGGATATCGGTCTAAAATTGGCAGGGACATCATGATCTCCGCCTTTATATAGTGGAATTACTGTGGCAATTTTTAAACATGCAGGAAATGATCCTTGGGAGAATGAAATATTAATTGCCTCTGCCAAAATTTGTATTGCACCATTCGGCAATTTATCAATTATTCTGAGAGAAAGATCATCCCACCCAGAAGAAACTTTGTTTTTTATTTCTCTGAAAATTAATTTTATTTCCTGAATGTCCGTGGGTTCAAAAAAGAAAGAATCTTGAACAGATATTTTTTTTAAGTATATCATTGGATCAGTTTTCACAGTAATATTCTCAGATAGTTTTGCTGCCACTGAACAATAGAAGGAGTTCAGTTCGTCAGAGCTCAAGTTTGTTTTCGGTGGGTTTACTTTAGGTTTTCCTCTTAGTTCATTGATAATGGCCCATGTTTCCCTTTGATTATCTGCAGATTGAGCTATTCTGCTTGAATAGTATGTGTTTTTTGCTTTTTTAATAACTGTCCTGTAAATGTTTCTGTATCTGTTAAAGTAATTAGTGAAATATACGTTGTCATTGGTGACATGTTTTCTAATTTGATGAAGCGCACGCATGTTTTTGGCTGAGGTTCTAAGTCCTTTGGTTATCCACGGTTTATTTTGTTTCTCTTTTAAAATTCGAATGGGGAATGTCCTGTTGAAGATTGTCTTTACTACTTTATGAAATTCGTCCAAGGGATCGTCACTTAACAAAATGCTACACCAATCTGCATCTGCACAGAGTTGTGAGAACCTATTAAAATTACTTTTACTGAGGATTCTACCTTTACGTGGAGGATTTTTGAAATTTTTTTTTTTTAATGGTATCTTACAAAAAATGGCCTCATGGTCAGATAGACCAGAATTTACAACAGAACAACTAGTACTATTTACATTTGTACAAATATAATCAATGATTGTGGCGGAGGAGTTTGAGATTCTTGTTGGTGAATCTACATGCATGCATAAGTTGAAGGAGTCTAGCAGGGTTGATAATAGTTGTGTATTTGAGGATGTTTTTTCTAGATAGTTGATATTTAAATCCCCTGCTAGAATTATATTAGCATTAATGGGTATTAGGTATAAAAGAACTTCCATCCTCTCTAAAAAGATACTAATGTCACATGTGGGAGGCCTGTAGAAACACAATACAAAAAGATTCAGTTCTGGGCAGTGAATTATAGAAAATTCAAACTCTCTCTCCACTAGTAAGTGATTAAATCTATCAACATTGATGAAACTACATACTAGTTCTTCGTTCACTAAGGCTAAAGTTCCTCCATGAGTAGATCTTATTCGACTATACTTTGAAATTAACTTATAATGAGGCACATATAGAGGTTCTTCCGGTTTCAACCAATGTTCAGTGAGAAGTATTAAATCCGGATATTTATAGTTATCTAATAGTAAATTCAATTCATCTACCTTGTTTCTCACCGACTGAATGTTTAGTAAAATCACAGTGACGTCAGTGTCTTTTTTGTTGGCTCTAAAAAAGAATCAGATGAAGTATTATTCAACATGTTGTCATCCTCGCCTGAAGGTGAGGGATATGAAGGTAGCTGATGATTAGTGGGATTTTTGGTGGTTTGGAGGTATGATACCTCTTTGCTCGACTGCATTATCACATCCATGCGAGATATTATAGCCTTAGATAGGAAGAAGACTCCTCTCCTATTCAAGCTTGGTAGATAGCGACTTGTATTGAAGTTAGATCTTCTCAAAGAATTGTTACATTCCAGTAAATGATGATGTAGATGCACCTGATGCAGTGCTTTGAAGAAATCTAGGTTGTTATTGTATATATCATCATTGTAAATATTCCTGTAACCGTAACGATAAGGTTCGGTGATTATAATCGAGTTTGTGTGAGTTGATTTGTCAAGGAATTCTTCTTTTAGGTTGCGCATGATTTCATTTGGCCACAGAATCACTACGTCATCTTTAGTGAAGTGAGCTGCATTTTTGACTGCTGTCTCAATTAATACTTTATTGTTTGCATTGGGTTTTATTATTGACTGAATCAGATATACCTCATTAGTTAATCTATTTAAAACTTCCGCTAAATTTTTGCCATACTGATTGGCTATTATCAAAATTTTTCCTTTTCTTATGGAGGATTTATCATTACAGTTAGCGAGTTTCCTGGTGGTGCAATTATCCTTTTGTTGCTGTTTACCTGGATTGATTGGCAGGTTAGTGCTTTTTGTTGTTATTTCATTCTTCTGGTGAACCCTTATTTCTCTCAGTTCAGTGTGCAGTAAGCAATTTTCGTTTTTTAGTTTCGTCAATTCTTCAAGATTTACTACATTTACTTTGGAGAGAGTTTCACGTGATTTTGTGCTAATGTGGTCTTGATTCAGACAAAAATAATTGTATTCACTTTCTTCAGCTCTTCTATATAACTCTTTTTTCCTGTGTTAGGGTTTCAATGTAGTCACCATGTTCCTATTGATATCTGAGTTATTTTTGGTTCATTCAAATGTCTACGCATACCAGCTGTCGCTGCTTCCATTTCTTCCTGTAAGTCTGTATTTTTTTGAATAAGATTTACTATATCATTTCTCAGTTCTGAAATAACTCCCTTCTGCTCATTTCGTTCCCTTTCGTTTCCTTTCGTTTCGAATCGTATCCTATCGTATCCTATCCTATTGTATCCATTCGCATCCTATCGTATCCTATCATATCCCGTTTCGTATTGTTTCGTTTCCTTTTGTTTCGAATCGTATCTCATCATATCCTATCATATCCTATCGTATCCTATCATATCCTATCGTATCCAATCGTATCCAATCGTATCCTATCGTATCCTATTGTATCCTATTGTATCCTATCGTATCCTATCGTATCGTTTCGTTCCATTCCGTTTCGTTAAAACTTACCTGAGTTTTTTTTTCACTATAGTTAGTTTTTCTTAAGAAACAACTATATTCCCGGCTACCGAAGGCCAAACAGCTATATTTTAAGTTAACATTATACCCAATTAGGATAGGGACCAATTACTGTTAACCCTCTGGGGTATTTGGGCATGAAGTGCCATATAAGATGTATGATGCTATTGACATAAAGTAAAAAAAAAGCCTCTTTCAAGGCGTTGGTGGTTGTGTTGGTGATAAATATGGTTGGTACATTTGTTAAGCGTCCTTTTTGGAGGGGGTCGTGTCGTGAAATGCCGCATTTGGCCCATTTCAGCAAATTAATGTTAAATATTATTTTTCATAAAATATATATTGCATAATTCGGAAAAAAGTTCGAATGAAATCTAGAGTGAAAACACTCGAAATATAGTATTGTAATTGCGAATTGCAGGGTTACGCCCTTTGACAATTCCGACCTATAAGAGCCGCCATTCTAGACGTCTCGTTCTCGTATCGCACTATCATTTCCTATGTTTCAATCTTCATCGTATCCTCATTGTATCCTACATCCTATCGTATCTATCGTATCTATCGTATCCTATCGATATCCGTATCCTTTGTATCCTAACATATCCAATCTATCCATTGTATCCTCGTATCCTATTGTATCGTTGCTATCGTTCTCTTTTTGTCAATCGTATCCATCATATCCTATCATATCCTACGTATCTATCATATTGTATCCTATCGTATCCATATCGTATCAATCGTTCCTATTTCCGTTCGTCTTTCGTTTGTTCGTTTAAACTTACCTGAGTTTTTTTCACTATAGTTCGTTTTTCTTAAAAACAACTATATTCCCGCTACGAAGGCCAAACAGCTATTTTTCCTGGCTACGGATGGCCAAACAGCTATATTCCGGCTACGATGGCCAAACAGCTATATACCCGCTACGGATGGCACATCTAGTTTTCTGGCTATATATTGTCACTCTTCGAGGGGATTGAGATTGATTGAGGAGTATCCTTATCTGTTCGGTTCATGTTACCTGAAAAATTTGAAATTTTAAGTAAGTAGTTTTAAGTTAACATTATACCCAATTAGGATAGGGACCAATTACTGTTAACCCTCTGGGGTATTTGGGCATGAAGTGCCATATAAGATGTATGATGCTGTTGACATAAAGTAAAAAAAGCCTCTTTCAAGGCGCTGGTGTTGTGTTGGTGATAAATATGGTTGGTACATTTGTTAAGCGTCCTTTTGGAGGGTCGTGTCGTGAAATGCCGCATTTGGCCCATTTCAGCAAATTAATGTTAAATATTATTTTTCATAAAATATATTTTGTATAATTCGGAAAAAGTTCAATGAAATCTAGAGTGAAAACACTCGAAATATAGTATTGTAATTGCGAATTGCAGGGTTACGCCCTTTGACAATTCAACCTATAACGAAGCCGCCATTCTAGAGCGTCTTCGTCCTCGCTTTCTCCTTCCATCGTTTCCTTTTGTTTCTGAATCGTACCCTCATCATATCCTATCATATCCTATCGTATCCTATCTATCCATCGTATCCAATCGTATCCTTCTATCCTATGTATCCTATGTATCCTATCGTATCGTTTCGTTCCATTCCGTTTCGGTTCAAACTTACCTGATTTTTTTTCACTATAGTTCGTTTTTCTTAAAAAAACTATATTCCCGCTCGGAAGCCAAACAGCTATATTCCACATACTGATGAACAGCTATATTCCCGGTACAGATGGCTCAAACAGCTATATACCCTACGATGGCATATATCTAGTTTTCTCTGCTATATATTGTCACTCCTTCGAGGATTAGATTACTGAGGTTTATCACTATCTGTTAGTTCATTTCTCAAGAAAAATTTAAATTTTAAGTAAAGTAGTTTTAAGTTAACTTTATACCCAATTAGGATGGGGACCAATTACTGTTAACCCTCTGGGGTATTTGGGCATGAACTGCCATATAAGATGTATGATGCTGTTGACATAAAGTAAAAAAAAAGCCTCTTTCAAGGCGTTGGTGGTTGTGTTGGTGATAAATATGGTTGGTACATTTGTTAAGCGTCCTTTTTGGAGGGGGTCCTGTCGTGAAATGACGCATTTGGCCCATTTCAGCAAATTAATGTTAAATATTATTTTTCATAAAATATAATATGTATAATTCGGAAAAAAGTTCGAATGAAATCTAGAGTGAAAACACTCGAAATATAGTTTTGTAATTGCGAATTGCAGGGTTACGCCCCTTTTGACAATTCCGACCTATAACGAGCCGCCATTCTAGACGTCTCGTCTCGTTTCCTTTTGGTTCGAATCATATCTCATCATATCCTATCATATCCTATCGTATCCTATCATATCCTATCGTATCCTATCGTATCCATTCGTATCCAATCGTACCCTATCGTATCCTATCGTATCCTATCGTATCCTATCGTATCCTATCGTATCGTTTCGTTCCATTTCGTTTCGTTCCGTTTCGTTAAAACTTACCTGAGTTTTTTTTTCACTATGGTTCGTTTTTCTTAAAAAACAACTATATTCCCGGCTACGGAAGGCCAAACAGCTATATTTCCCGCTACGGATATCCAAAAAGCTATATTCCCAGCTACAGATGGCCAAACAGCTATATACCCGGCTACGGTTGGCACACATCTAGTTTTCTGGCTATATATTGTCACTCTTCGAGGGGGATTGAGATTGATTGAGGAGTATCCTTATCTGTTCGGTTCATGTTACCTGAAAAAATTTGAAATTTTAAGTAAGTAGTTTCAAGTTAACATTATACCCAATTAGGAAAGGGGCCAATTTCTGTTAACCCTCTGGGTTATTTGGGCATGAAGTGCCATATAAGATGTATGATGCTGTTGACATAAAGTAAAAAAAAAGCCTCTTTCAAGGCGTTGGTGGTTGTGTTGGTGATGAATATGGTTGGTACATTTGTTAAGGGTCCTTTTTGGAGGGGGTCGTGTCGTGAAATACCGCATTTGGCCCATTTCAGCAAATTAATGTTGAATATTATTTTTCATAAAATATATTTTGTATAATTCGGAAAAAAGTTCGAATGAAATCTAGAGTGAAAACACTCGAAATATAGTATTGTAATTGCGAATTGCAGGGTGACGCCCCTTTTGACAATTCCGACCTATAACGAGCCGCCATTCTCGTCTCGTAACGTATCATATAGTATCGTATCGTATCATATAGTATCGTATCGTATCATATCGTATCCTATCGTATCGTTTCGTTTCGTTTCGTTTCCTTTCGTTTCGAATCGTTTCGAATCGTATCCTATCGTATTCTATCGTATCCTATCGTATCCTATTGTATCCAATCGTATCCTACCGTATCCTATCGTATCCTATCGTATCGTTTCCTTTTGTTTCGAATCGTATCTCATCATATCCTATCATATCCTATCGTATCCTATCGTATCCAATCGTATCGAATCGTATCCTATCGTATCCTATCGTATCGTTTCGTTCCATTCCGTTTCGTTAAAACTTACCTGAGTTTTTTTTTCACTATAGTTCGTTTTTCTTGAAAAACAACTATATTCCCGGCTACGGAAGGCAAACAGCTATATTCCCGGCTACAAATGGCCAAACAGCTATATTCCCGGCTACGGATGGCCAAACAGCTATATACCCATCTACAGATGGCACACATCTAGTTTTCTGGCTATATATTGTCACTCTTCGAGGGGGATTGAGATTGATTGAGGAATATCCTTATCTGTTCGGTTCATGTTACCTGAAAAAATTTGAAATTTTAAGTAAATAGTTTTAAGTTAACATTATACCCAATTAGGATAGGGACCAATTACTGTTAACCCTCTGGGGTATTTGGGCCTAAAGTGCCATATAAGATGTATGATGCTGTTGACATAAAGTAAAAAAAAAGCCTCTTTCAAGGCGTTGGTGGTTGTGTAGGTGATAAATATGGTAGGTACATTTGTTAAGCGTCCTTTTTGGAGGGGGTCGTGTCGTGAAATGCCGCATTTGGCCCATTTCGGCAAATTAATGTTAAATATTATTTTTCATAAAATATATTTTGTATAATTCGGAAAAAAGTTCGAATGAAATCTAGAGTGAAAACACTCGAAATATAGTATTGTAATTGCAAATTGCAGGGTTACGCCCCTTTTGACAATTCCGACCTATAACGAGCCGCCATTCTCGTCTCGTCTCGTATCGTATAGTATCGTTTCGTATCGTATCCTATCGTATCGTTTCGTTTCCTTTCGTTTCGAATCGTTTCAAATCGTATCCTATCGTATCCTATCGTATCCTATCGT
Source organism: Gonioctena quinquepunctata (assembly GCA_018342105.1). Lineage (NCBI taxonomy): Eukaryota > Metazoa > Arthropoda > Insecta > Coleoptera > Chrysomelidae > Gonioctena > Gonioctena quinquepunctata. The sequence goes on along the minus strand of JAFIRS010006281.1, from coordinate 24,280 downwards.
ATCCTATCGTATCCTATCGTATCCTATCGTATTCCTATTGTATCCAATCGTATCCTATCGTAACCTATCATATCCTATCGTATCCTATAGTATCCCGTTTTGTTTCGTATCGTTTCGTTTCCTTTTGTTTCGAATCGTATCTCATCATATCCTATCATATCCTATCGTATCCTATCATATCCTATCGTATCCTATCGTATCCAATCGTATCCAATCGTATCCTATCGTATCCTATCGTATCCTATCGTATCCTATCGTATCGTTTCGTTCCATTCCGTTTCGTTAAAACTTACCTGAGTTTTTTTTTCACTATAGTTCGTTTTTCTTAAAAAACAACTATATTCCCGGCTACGGAAGGCCAAACAGCTATATTCCCGGCTACGGATGGCCAAACAGCTATATTCCCGGCTACGGATGGCCAAACAGCTATATTCCTGGCTACGGATGGCATACATCTAGTTTTCTGGCTATATATTGTCACTCTTCGAGGGGGATTGAGATTGATTGAGGAGTATATTTATCTGTTCGGTTCATGTTACCTGAAAAAATTTGAAATTTTAAGTAAGTAGTTTTAAGTTAACATTATACCCAATTAGGATAGGGACCAATTACTGTTAACCCTCTGGGGTATCTGGGCATGAAGTGCCATATAAGATGTATGATGCTGTTGACATGAAGTAAAAAAAAAGCCTCTTTCAAGGCGTTGGTGGTTGTGTTGGTGATAAATATGGTTGGTACATTTGTTAAGCGTCCTTTTTGGAGGGGGTCGTGTCGTGAAATGTCGCATTTGGCCCATTTCAGCAAATTAATGTTAAATATTATTTTTCATAAAATATATTTTGTATAATTCGGAAAAAAGTTCGAATGAAATCTAGAGTGAAAACACTCGAAATATAGTATTGAAAGTGCGAATTGCAGGGTTACGCCCCTTTTGACAATTCCGACCTATAACGAGCCGCCATTCTAGACGTCTCGTCTCGTATCGTATCCTATCATATCCTATCGTATCCTATCGTATCCATTCGTATCCAATCGTATCCTATCGTATCCTATCGTATCCTATCGTATCCTATCGAATCGTTTCGTTCCATTCCGGTTCGTTCCGTTTCGTTAAAACTTACCTGAGTTTTTTTTCCACTATAGTTCGTTGTTCTTAAAAAACAACTATATTCCCGGTTACGGAAGACCAAACAGCTATATTCTCGGCTACGAATGGCCAAACAGCTATATTCTCGGCTACAGATGGCCAAACAGCTATATTCCCGGCTACGGATGGCATACATCTAGTTTTCTGGCTATATATTGTCACTTTTCGAGGGGGATTGAGATTGATTGAGGAGTATCCTTATCTGTTCGGTTCATGTTACCAGAAAAAATTTGAAATTTCAAGTAAGTAGTTTTAAGTTAACATTATACCCAATTAGGATAGGGACCAATTACTGTTAACCCTCTGGGGTATTTGGGCATGAAGTGCCATATAAGATGGATGATGCTGTTGAAATAAAGTGAAAAAAGCCTCTTTCAAGGCGTTGGTGGTTGTGTTGGTGATGAATATGGTTGGTACATTTGTTAAGCGTCCTTTTTGGAGGGGGTTGTGTCTTGAAATGCCGCATTTGGCCCAATTCAGCACATTAATGTTAAATATTGTTTTCATAAAATATACTTTGTATAAATCGGAAAAAAGTTCGAATGAAATCTAGAGTGAAAACACTCGATATATAGTATTGTTATTGCGAATTGCAGGGTTACGCCCCCTTTGACAATTCCGACCAATGGCGAGCCGCCATTCCAGACGTCTCGTCTCGGTCTCCTATCGTATCCTATCGTATCGTTTCGTATCGTTTCCTTTCGAATCGTTACGAATCGTATCCTATCGTATCCTATCGTATCCTATCTCATCCAATCGTATCCTATCGTATCCTATCGTATCCTATCGTATCCTATCGTATCGTTTCGTTCCATTCCGTTTCGTTAAAACTAACCTGAGTTTTTCTTCACTATACTTCGTTTTTCTTAAAAACAACTATATTCCCAGCTACGGAAGGCCAAACAGCTATATTCCCGGCCACGGATTTCCAAACAGCTATATTCCCGGCCAAGGATGGCCAAACAGCTATATTCCTGGCTACGGATAGCATACATCTAGTTTTCTGGCTATATATTGTCACTCTTCAAGGGGGATTGAGATTGATTGAGGAGTATCCTTATCTGTTCGGTTCATGTTACCTGAAAAAATTTGAAATTTCAAGTAGGTAAGTAGTTTTAAGTTAACATTATACCCAATTAGGATGGGGACCAATTACTGTTAACCCTCTGGGGTATTCGGGCATGAAGTGCCATATAAGATGTATGATGCTGTTGACATAAAGTAAAAAAAAAAGCCTCTTTCAAGGCGTTGGTGGTTGTGTTGGTGATAAATATGGTTGGTACATTTGTTAAGCGTCCTTTTTGGAGGGGGTCGTGTCGTGAAATGCCGCATTTGGCCCATTTCAGCAAATTAATGTAAAATATTATTTTTCATAAAATATATTTTGTATAATTCGGAAAAAAGTTCGAATGAAATCTAGAGTGAAAACACTCGAAATATAGTATTGTAATTGCGAATTGCAGGGTTAAGCCCCTTTTTGACAATTCCGACCTATAACAAGCCGCCATTCTAGACGTCACGTCTCGTCTCGTATCGTATCCTATCGTATCGTTTCGTATCGTTTCCTTTTCGTATCCTATCGTATCCTTGTTTTTCCTTTTTTTTATACCTTTCCTTTTCCTCTTTTTTTGTTTCGAATCGTATCTCATCATATCCTATCATATCCTATCGTATCCTATCATATCCTATCGTATCCTATCGTATCCAATCGTATCCTATCGTATCCATCGTATCCTATCGTATCCTATGTATCCTATCGTATGTTTCGTTCCATTCCGTTTCGTTAAAACTTATGAGTTTTTCCGTTTCCTTTTGTTTCGAATCGTATCTCATCATATCCTATCATATCCTATCGTATCCTATCCTATCTTAAAAACAACCTATATTCCGGCTACGAAGGCCAAACAGCTATATTCCCGGCTACGGATGAGCCAAACAGCTATATTCCCGGCAACAGATGCCAAACAGCTATATACGCCACGGATGGCACACATCTAGTTTTCTGGCTATATATTGTCACTCTGAGGGGATTGAGATTTATTGAGGAGTATCCTTATCTGTTCGGTTCATGTTACCTGAAAAAATTTGAAATTTTAAGTAAGTAGTTTTAAGTTAACATTATACCCAATTAGGGTAGGGACCAATTACTGTTAACCCTCTGGGGTATTTGGGCATGAAGTGCCATATAAGATATATGATGCTGTTGACATAAAGTAAAAAAAAAGCCTCTTTCAAGGCGTTGGTGGTTGTGTTGGTGATAAATATGGTTGGTACATTTGTTGAGCGTCCTTTTTGGAGGGGGTTGTGTCGTGAAATGCCGCATTTGACCCATTTCAGCAAATTAATGTTAAATATTATTTTTCATAAAATATATTTTGTATAATTCGAAAAAAGTTCGAATGAAATCTAGAGTGAAAACACTCGAAATATAGTATTGTAATTGCAGAATTGCAGGGTTACGCCTTTTGACAATTCCGACCTATAACGACCGCCATTCTAGACGTCTCGTTCTTAGTTCGTTCATCATATCTCATCTATCGCTATCGTTTCCTTCGTTTTCATATCGTTTTAATCGTATCCTATCGTATCCTATCCTATCGTATCCTATCGTATCCTATGTATCCTATCTATCTCTCGTTATCGTATTACCTATTTTTTTCCTATAGTCGTTTCTTCTTACCTTTTTCGTGAACAGTATCATCCTAATCCAACCTATATCCTACGATCCATATATCCTATCGACATCTATCCTATATCATTGTCATCTTCTATCGATTAGATCCTATCTGTTCGTTCATGTTCCTGTAAAATTCTGAATTTTATCATAGTCGTTTATTCAACATATACCCAGATAGGACCAATACTTTAATCCCTATGGATGCCAAAAGATATTCGCTGACATCAAAGCTATAAGCCCAGCTTCGGTGGCCTTGTTTAATTGGTTAATTTGTACTCTTGAGGTGTGTTGATGATTTATTCAGCATATATTCGTAATTATTTCATAAAAATTTGATAATTCCGAAGTTCAAGAATTAGAGTACAAACACCATATAGATGAGGACCAGGTTACGAACCCTCGATTGGCCATAAGCGCCTATAAGTTGTCTCGTGAGCATACAGTATCGCTTTCGTATCGTTTCGTTTGTTTCTTGAATCGTCTTATCGTATCCTATCGTATCCTATCGTATCCTATCGTATCCTATCTTTATCCTATCGTATCCTATCGTATCCTATTGTATCCAATCGTATCCTATCGTATCCTATCAGTATCCTATCGTATCCTATCGACCATTCTGATCGTTTCGCTTGTTTCCTTTTGTTTCGAATCGTATCTCATCATATCCTATCATATCCTATCGTATCCTATCATATCCTATCGTATCCTATCGTATCCAATCGTATCCTATCGTATCCTATTGTATCCTATTGTATCCTATCGTATCGTTTCGTTCCATTCCGTTTCGTTAAAACTTACCTGAGTTTTTTTTTCACTATAGTTCGTTTTTCTTAAAAAACAACTATATTCCCGGCTACGGAAGGCCAAACAGCTATTTTCCCGGCTACGGATGGCCAAACAGCTATATTCCCGGCTACAAATGGCCAAACAGCTATATACCCGGCTACGGATGGCACACATCTAGTTTACTGGCTATATATTGTCACTCTTCGAGGGGGATTGAGATTGATTGAGGAGTATCCTTATCTGTTCGGTTCATGTTACCTGAAAAAATTTGAAATTTTAAGTAAGTAGTTTTAAGTTAACATTATACCCAATTAGGATAGGGACCAATTACTGTTAACCCTCTGGGGTATTTGGGCATGAAGTGCCATATAAGATGTATGATGCTGTTGACATAAAGTAAAAAAAAAGCCTCTTTCAAGGCGTTGGTGGTTGTGTTGGTGATAAATATGGTTGGTACATCAAATCAAAATCAAATCAATCTTTATTCATTCAAAGACCCAATTGGGGTGTAGAACATGTCAAGTATACAGGCATATGCGTATATATGTATATATAAAAAGAAATAGAAACTCGAGATATAAAAACTCGAGATAGCCAATGAGTTAGTCACAGTGGTAATAAAAGATAAAATGCAATAAAATACAAAACAATTAAATGACAAAACATGTTAAAATCATTCAAAAAATTCATTGATGTTATAAAACAGATTCCTGTGTAAAAATTGTTCAATAGAGTTACGGAAGGTGAAGTGAGTAGTTTGATTCCTGATGTCTTCGGGTAATTTATTATAAACCCTTATTCCAGTTGAGAGTGGTCCATTTGACGTTATCTGGAGATTATCATGATTTGGGTAGATGGAATGGTTATTTCTGGTTTCATAGGAATGAATATCCATATGCCTAGGAAGAGTATTTCTAATTTTGTGAATATAACAGGCAACTTCCATTATGTACAGACAAGCCAAAGGCAATATATTCAACTCAGCAAATACAGGTCTACAGGAGTGTCTGGATTATATGTATTTTATTGCTCTCAAAGCTCTTTCCTGGCTCAAGAATAGATACTGTGCAGCTGTTGAATTTCCCCATAGTAGAATGCCATAGAGTAAAATAGACTGGATTTCGGCAAAGTAGAAGTTTCTCAAACAGTGTACATCAACAACCTTCCGTAGACATCGAATCTGGTATATTTTCGTATTAATTTTGTTGATTGCACTAGTTATATGCTCATACCATCTGAGATCATCTTGCAATGTTATGCCTTAAAATTTGGTTTTTGATTTCTCGGTAATATTTAATTCCTCAAATTTAATTAAGAGGGGGTTGTTCATAATTCTTTGTCTAGTATGAAATACCAGATACTCAGTTTTTTCGATGTTGAGATACAATTGGTTTGCCGAAAACCATTCGCCCAGCTTAGCAAGGAGATGGTTGTATGCTAATTCATTTGATTCACTGCATTCTTGGGAGACTAAAAAAGATGAGTCGTCCGCATAAAGTGTGATGTTATAGTCAGGTAGGAATTCAACTATATCCGCAATAAATAAAGAGAAAAGTATCGGTGCTAGGACACTCCCCTGTGGAACACCCATTTCCACTAGGGAGGTATCTGAGCTATGCTTGCTGACCGACCCATCAACTTCTTTGGAACATATTTGTACAAACTGCGTTCTGTTAGAGAGATACGATTTAACCCAGTCAGCTGCAGTTCCTCTCAAGCCGCAAAGCCATAGTTTTTGCAGCAATGCATTGTGAGGGACGCAGTCAAATGCTCGGCTCAAATCGCAAAAAATACCTACTGGTGATTTTCTATTATCAATTTCTAACAAAACATTGTTGTAAAAGTCAACTATTGCAGTGGTAGTGGATTTTCCCTTGCGAAAACCATGTTGTTGGTCAGGTATCAGATTATATTTGTCAATAAAAGGAATGAGTCTGTCAAGCATGCAATATTCGGCCACTTTTGCAAATGGGGAAAGACCTGAAACTGGTCTATAATTCTCAATGCAGGTTCTCTCTTTCTTTTTGTACACCGGAGTGATCTTTGCTGATTTCAAGCAATTTGGAAATACACCCGTTGTGAAAGAATGATTTACTAAGTGGGTCTAGATGCTAGCTAATTCTTCCCCAGATGCTCTAATTAAAGCGGAAGGGATTTCGTCTGGGCCTGTAGACATTTCGGCCTCTGAGAAAGGTATCAAGACAATGGAGTTCATATTGCTTTTACCGAAAATTCAAAATTCCCGGACTTTTTTATGGACTTCACCACTTTTTTTGGAGCCTCAGTAAAGAAAACATTGAAAGTATCTCATTATCTTAGGGTCAGTAATTTCAGGTTATTATTAATAATTTTCATGTTCGGGTTGAAATGATATTTTGTTCCTGAGTTTATTTATGATATCCCAAGAAGTTTATTTTTGTTTTCAGATTCCTGAATAAGACAGCTATAGAATGTTTTTGGTCGTTTCACTAACTGCATATGTTCAGCTTTCTTTGATTTTATAGTGATCTTTGAGTTCTTCATATTGCTTTGCAAAATGAAGAGACCCCTCAGGTTTTCACTGGAAGTTTTTATGACGGATGATACCCACGATTTCTTATTGGTTTTACCAATCCTTTTTTGACAATGGAAAACATACATCAAATATTTCCCAAAATTTCATAAAAAATTGGTTGAATTTATCACTACAGTCATGCAAATCATAAACTTGCCCAGTTTTCAACTTTCAGTGTATTTGAAAAAGAGTTCTTTATTAGTGGAATTGAAATTACGTTTCTGCATTTCCAAAGTATTATCACTTGTATAAGATGAAGTTCAATTTCTGAATTTCCCTTTTAACGGTTATGGATTTATGATCCGAAATGGGGTATCATCTATGGACGAACTACTTCATTATCTACATTTATGAAAACATTATCAATTCTCGTACTAGTAGTTGAAGTCACTCTAGTATTTTCAAACACGACTTCATGCAACCCAAATTGCCCATTATATTAAGGATCTCATTAGCTTAAAAATGAAAGAATGTTAAAATTATGTGAAATCACCTCCCATCCATAGAAGTGCATCCTAGTGAATACTGAATTCAATACAGCCTCCAACCCGTCCGCAAACGTTTGAAATGGCCTGTTGAGCCTGTAAAGCAAATAAGAAAAAATGGAGTTTTGGGAAGCCCATTTTACAACGAAACCTCAAAGTCTTGTTCGATACAATGTTTTATCACTTTTTACCGGTTCAAAAATTTTTTTTCAAATTTTCCCAGTTGTTTATATATTGTAATTGTTTTTTTAGTAAATGATAAAATATATTAAAATGATATCAAGAAAACCATTTAAAATTTACAAAACAAATTTTGATTCCCCCATTTCATGAAATCAACTTCGAACAAAATAAATCAACCTGAAATTGAACGATGCACATTAACATTGAACCTTTTCATTCTACAATTTAGATATAGAATTTGCATTCCATTTTACTATCATCAATAAATTTCTTATTCACTTTCCCTTTTCACGCCCAATACAAAAGTCAATAGTTTCACTTATGACATCAATATACATATTACATTTCTATTCGCCAATTTCATTATTAATAACCATAAAAATTTAAAAGCCCAAATCATTCAAAAACAAAATTCGAATCGGAATTTAATATAGCACTGATTAGTTGACATATTGATATCATGTTTCTATATTCAGGAATTCACTATTCAAAACCGTCTGTCCTGTCAAAATACAAAAATAATTAAAATTTGCATTTTATCAAAGAAATTTTTTTTATAGGTTTATCATAAACAGTAAAATTTGTCAAACAGTCAGATGCTTCGATTTGAATACTTACAAAAAACAGAAATCCATTTTATATTGCCAGATCTAATATTCAATTCGGCCATCTTTCATTACCACTTATTGTCAAATTATAGTCGCGAAAATGTTTTTACAGGGGAAAATCATTTATTTTCAAGATAAGCAAAAATATCACGGAATATGCCCATCTAGCTCATCGAACAATTTATTTCAGAAATGCCCATATTAATAAAATTAAAACCTGATGTCCCAAATCCCTTTTAAAATAATTTGTCCAGAATTACACGTTCACAAAATCCCAATTTCTTAAAATTTTCAGTTTTCAATGTATTTTTGTACTAGATTCATTGAAAACAGTATTTATTATATTCAAACAAATTTATACATCAAATCCCTAATATTGAAATACATAATACAAAATAATAGAAATACTGCAATATTGCAAATGACAATTACAAATTGAATTTTCCTTTTTTCCCCCAAAGATAAATTTCTAATAAGATTAAACACGAAAACATGTTCGAAAAGAATAAATTTCCAATTATAAAATATTGTTAAATTGGTCATCTCTAATTATGAATAAAATTTAAAATTATTTTTCTAAAGTCATGTAGAATACATTTAAAGATTGATAATTCAAAAGAGAAACGCTTAAATATGAAAACATCACCAATATCAGTAGTGGATGGGGCAGTAGGAAAAGAGGAGGGGTACGACGAAAATGACCCATCCACTACTGATATTAATTGATGTTTTTTCATATTTATGAGCGGTTTTTGGTGGCTTTTTGATTGAATTATCAATCATTGTAGTATTCTGCATGACTTCAATGAAAAATAATTTTGAATTTATTCATAATTAGGGTGATTAGGGCACATTTTGCAATGTATATTATTCATAATTAGGGTGATTAGGGCACATTTTGCAATGTATATTATAATGTGCTTTTACTCGTAGAAATGTTAATCTTGGAGGAAAACGTGAAAAGTTTTTGATAATGACAAATTGGTGTAATTAGATCAATTTAGCAATATATGTGTCAGGTATTTTGTTACTGTATTATGTATTTTTCCCAAACATTTTAGGGTTTGATGTATAAATGTTGTTTGAATTATAATAAATACTGTTTTTTAATGAATCTAGTACAAAAAAAACATTGAAAATTTGAAAATTTTAAGTAATTGGGTTTTATTGACAGTGTGAATTTTGGCATTTCACGGAATAATTGTGTATTTTGAAAGGATTTTGGGCAGTTCATGGGTTTTTGAATTTTATTGAATTATTCGTTGTTTCCTGCATGATTTTAGTGAAAAATTTGTTCGAATTTGAGCTAGATAGGAGCATATTTTGCGATGTATATTGTAACATGCTTATACTTTTGTGAAAATGAATGATCTTCCTGTCAAAACATCTTTTCGCGTATAATTCTATAATTTGACTGTAATATAGATAGGTGGAAGGAAAACGTGTAAAAGTACTTTGATAATGTGCCAATTGGGGTAATTAGATCAATTTGGCAATATATATATAGGTATTTCTGTTATTGTAAGTATTCGATATTTTCGAAGCATCTGACTGTTGTTTGACTAATATTACTGTTTATGATAAACCTAGTAAAAAAAAAATTACTTTGATAAAATGCAAATTTGGGTAATTCGATTTTATTGTATTTTTGACAGGACAGATTACGGTTTTGGGATGAATTGAGTGTGTTCCTGAGATACATAGAAAAAAAAAAGAATTCAATGATATGCAAATTATGTGCAACTAGATCATATATTGGTAATATATACTTCTGGATATTCCTGTTACGGAATTTTGTATTTTTGAATGATTTTTGGGCTTTTATGGATTTTGTATGGTTATTATCAATAATGAAATGGCTGCTTCGGCGAAGATATTGATGAATATGTAAATTATGTATTATTAGATGTCATAAATTGAAACTATTGACTTTATGCTATGTGGTCGTGGAAAAGGGTGTTGGTAGAAATTTGATAGGAGTAGGATCAATTCAGTTGATTGTGATAATGAGAAGTAGAAATTTGGTATGCAAACTCTGTATATGCTAGCAATAAGGATATGTATGATTTGGATAGGTTCAATTGGTGGTTAAATGTGCATCGTTCGGATTTTTTTAGGTTGATTTTGATTGATTGTTGTTCAGAACAGTTTGTATTTCATGACGAGAAATTGTTGCGGACCATGGAATCGAAAATGTTGTTTATTGTAAATTTTAAATGATTTTCTTTGATATCATTTGGTGAATTGTATATTTTTTATCATTGTACATAAAATAAAGAAGACTTCAATTTTGAGCAAGTATGATAAACTGAAAACTGGTGAAGGATTCAGATAAAAACGAAACTTAAGAGATATAATTCATGATGTGGGTTGAGGATGAATGATGTAGTACTATATTGAGCTTCATGAATAACGTTTTGTTCTGTGTGAGGCAGAATTATGACATGTTACAGAAGGACTGGAATGATGAATATTGATGTGTATGTAAGATGTTGATACTTTGGAGAAAGCTTTCTGCAATTAAAGATTAACTTGAATATCCTTGAAAATATATGACAAATTTCGCATTTAGATCATATTCAGAATTTATATTTTTAAATATTCCTGTTACAGAATTACCATTTCGAAAGATTTTGGATTCATTTATAGTTTCTGTATGGATGAAATATCTGCTTCGAGGTAGCAAGTGACATTTTTTAGGTTGATTATATGTGAATTGTACGTAATTAGCAGTCAAAACTGAAATTATTGACTTTATGCTGGGTGGTTGTGGAAAACGAGTGGGAATTCGATGTGAGTAGTATTCAGTTGATTTGATCTTCTTCTTGATAAATTATACAGCACGTTAACTGACATAACAGCTAAGCATACCCACATTATCCTCTATGGAGACTTCAACATAAATTTCAAGGGAAACTGTCATTATAAGAAACAACTCTTTGACTTATTCGCAATGTTTAACTTGGAACTACCATATGATGAACCTACACGTTTGGCACAATACGGGAATAAAACAATAACATCTAGTGGACTAGACTATGTTGTCAGTAACATCAAAAATAACACCTGTAAATTAGACTGTCTGGGTGCATCTGATCACCTTGCACAAATCATGTCCTGGTCATCAAAAAAATTACCGGACCTAGGCAACACCAATGTGGTTACAAGAAAATGTTATGAACAATCTCTTCAACACTTTAAAACACTTTATGAAAACACATTCCCTCAGGATTATACCCAAGGAATGTCTGTTGCTAGTGTGTTCAATAACTTCATGGCAAACTTCCAGTGGTGCTTTGACATAGCATTTCCTAAACAAAACATTGCCAAAAGAGCCACAAAATCTGAAAAATACCCATCTCTGCAGAATTACATTCTGAAATCAGATAGCTCAAAGATCTTAATTGGCTTAAAAAAAGAGTGAATGACCCGGACATATCAAACAATTATAAAACAATAAAAAAATCAATTGATGCAAAAATTATTGATGAAAAAAAAACAATATCACTCCAACATAATAAAGAACTCAAACAATAAGGCTAAATCCCTCTGGTCATTAGTAAATACAAAAATAGACAGAAAAAACCGCAGGAGGGAAATTACCCTAACCAACAAAGGCATAACCTTTAACGATAAAACTGATATCGCAAATCACTTCGGGGACTTTTTCGCAAACTCTGTCAGTGAGACAATGCACAATCTCAAGGCCCAAACTCGATGTTCTTCATGCCCGTTGATGAAACATAAAAACATAATCCTAACACTAAAAAAGAAAATACTCTGCAGGAATTGACGAAATACCAGCCATTGTACTGAGAGAATGTGCTGACAAAATCTCCATCCAATTATCTCAGATCATTAACTTATCCGTCACCCAAGGTATCTTCCCAAATACCTATATACAATGTTGTTTGTGCACATATTCCTTTATGTTTTTGAACTGTATCGTACTGTACTACATATGACTTGTCTCATGTCATGTATATGATTTGAATAGATCAATAAATCTATCTATCTATCTATCATGTTTACCCATTAGGCCGACGATGTATATATATATATATATATATATATATATATATAGTTTATTGAGTAATAATCAAATTATAAAGGGTACATATTAATTGTAAACATTCAATAAACCGAGATTCTCACTAAGGCATATAGCCTGTGCGTGAGATCTATGATTTATTCGGTTCAATTTTTTTTAAAGATAAGAATTTAATATATGAAATATAGATAAAATTAGGTATAAATACAATGTGTTAAAATCAAAAGTATAGATAAAGTTAGATAAAAATATATAAATAAAATCAAAGTTAATGTAAAAGGACATATTTGTACAATAATGTTAGAGGTATATATATATTTGTTGAAATATGTAAAAGTTAAGGTAAAAAAGTATATATATGTATTTTTTTTTTTTTTTTTGAATGAATAAATAAATAAATTAAATGAAACAGACTAGTTTTGAGTGTTGATTGTTGATTGGACAGACACTTTGTTTTATTTCAGCATATCTATCATTTTGATGAGTACATTTTTTGGGTATTCAGCAATAAATTTGTTTAATTTTTTCTTGAATTGATAAATATTATGCGTTTCTGTCAGATATTCTGGTAGAATTTGATACATTCTTGGTGCAAGATATGTAAAGCTACGTTGGGTATTTTGTTTCCGTATTATATGTGTGTGTCAATGTCTTAAGTTCTGCTTTATTTTTGAATTGCTGTATCACGATGGAGCGGTAAAATAATTGTTTTGTATCGAATACCTGTGCTTCCATGTAGAGATCATCAGATGAATATGTATAAGGTTTTCTCATTATTATTTTCAAAATTTGTTTTTGGATTATATTGATTTTTTTTAGATGTGTATTCATTGCCCCACCCCACCCTATTATGCCATAATTCAGTCGAGAGCCAACCAGTGCATGATAGACCATAATGAGTTGTAATATTCGTTATAACTGAGATCGGCCTGTGATTCACCATTTGATTTTTGTCTCCTTGTTTGAAAAGGGGTTTTATAATAGCTTTTTTCAGTATTGAAGGCCATTTTCCAGTCGATATGCTCTGATTGATGAGTTGAGAGAGTGGTTCTGATATATAACAAGCTATCTCTTTCAAGTTTTCCGCCCTCATTTCGTCTATTCCAGGAGATTTGTTATTTTTTAAAGTTTTTATTATTTTTTCCTCTTCATATTTATTTGTTGGTGCCATGAATATAGTATTTTCTTCAATATGTCTTGATGGACGAGTTGATGGTATGGTGATTTTGCTAGCTAGATTTTTTCCCACATCCCTGTAATATTTGTTGAACTCCTTACACATAGTGAGAGGATCTGTTACTACGGTATTATCGTCTAGTTTTATTTCATTTATTATTGTTTGTTTTTTTCTTTATTATTTATTTCATTTATAACATTCCATAGCTGTTTTGAATCACCTTCGCAATGCCCAATTTTATCGCTGAAATATTTTTTTTTTGTATTTTAGTAGAATCCTCAGTTTGTTCCTGTAATTTATTTTTTTTCATTTCCTGGATTTTTCTGTGAGAGTTTAGAGTCTTTCTTTTTCCCTTATGCTCTTGATTAATCCACTAGAAATCCATATTTGCCTTTTTTTTTCTTTGTGGCAAATTTTTTTTGTTACAGTACATTTTTCTATTATATTATTTAAATTGTCTATAAAAATTTCCGTTCCTATATTTACGTCTTGTGCCTCATATATTGGTGCCCAGTCTACATTTATTTTTTCTTTCAATTTTTTGTTGTCTGTGTACTTTTTATATTTGTCAAAAGAACTGGCTCTTTCTTGGTTAATGTTTTTGGATGGTATTTTCAATATCACTGGAAAATGATCGGGTATGCAAGTTTTGAGTACTATGGGAAGACAATCTCCGTTATTATTTTGCTTGGTTTTCAGAAATATGTGATCTATACATGATTTCGAGTTGTTACATATTCTAGTGTATGAATTTATCATGGACATGAAATTGAATTCACTCATAATATCAAGATATTCATTAGTAATATCGTTGTTGACTTTTATATTAATATTGATAACGCCAACAAATAAATTGTAGTCGAAATACCCATTTCCATATTGTTGAAAATAATTTCTTAGACCATTTAAGAAATGTATCTTAGAAGTGGAAGGTGGCCTATATGTGGATGTTATCAAAAATGATTTTTTATTTAGGTATATTTCAGTTTGAATTATTCTGCATTCTTCTATGTTCACAATTTTGAATTTATGATTAATATAGTTTTTTATATAAACCACCAATCCATCATTTTGGTTTATCATACCTTCATTATAAAATTTATCAAATCCATCTAAATTGAATAAAGAAATGTTTTCAATATGCCATGTTTCTGATAGTATGATACACTCAAATTTTGTTTTGAATTGTTCGAGGAAAAGTTTGAACTCATCAAAGTTTTTAGCTATGCTTCTAACATTCATATGTATCATATTGAAATATTGCGTTTCAGGTATACCAATAGAGTCTAATTCGCCTGAGTAGATCTCTTTTGTATTTATCGGTTTATAATTGATGTCTCTTAAATATTGATTCATTTTCAGGTAATTTTTTCTTTAAAGTAGTACAATGGTGAAGTAAAAAGATCAAATAATGAATAAATGGTATTTATCAATAATGAGTATTCTTGAGAGATAAGTGCCATGTGAAGTGGAATGAATAGAAAAATCGAATTTAAACGGTTTTCTTCACATAAAGGATTCAATATAAAATTGAACCAGAGAAAGGTAGATCTCAGGTGAAAAACAACTAATTTCCTGGCAAATACCACGCAGAACGTTGAATGATATTCACCTGAAAATCCATGCATACTTCCATAAAATATCAATGGACATTGAATGCAAATGTTTCTTTCTGATAAGCTCGATTATGTTTAATTTAAGTCGTGTTCACCTAACAATCCGCATACGGTTTCAGGCTTCTTGGCCCTCATCAGTACGGAGTAGTCAACCAGCCAAAGCCCAAAGAACTCTGGCTGAAGTGAGACACAACGTAAACAAACCATCATCGATCTTGTAACACCTATAGGCCGGAAAAGATAAACTTTAACTGGGTACCTAGTGACAGAAAGAAACACTCCAATCCCCCACCTCGATAGGTTTCTAAATAAAAGATTCCTTCTCAGTAGGATTGGCAACCCGTCTAGCATATAGTGAGAGATAAGTGCCATGTGAAGTGGAATGAATAGAAAAAATCGAATTTAAACGGTTTTCTTCACATAAAGCATTCAATTTAAAATTGAACCAGAGAAAGGTACATCTCAGGTGAAAAACAACTACTTTCCTGGCAAATACCACGCAGAACGTTGAATGATATTCACCTGAAAATCCATGCATACTTCCATAAAATATCAATGGACATTGAATGCAAATGTTTCTTTCGATAAGCTCGATTATGTTTAATTTAAGTCGTGTTCACCTAACAATCCATACCGGTTTCAGGCTTCTTGGCCTCATCAGTACGGAGTAGTCAACCAGCCAAAAGTCCAAAGAACTCTGGCTGAAGTGAGACACAACGTAAACAAACCATCATCGATCTTGTAACACCTATAGATGCGGGAAAAGATAAACTTTAACTGGCGGTACCTAGTGAAGAAAGAAACACTCGAAAATCTCCCACCTCGATAGGTTTCAAATAAAGATTCCTTCTCAGTAGAGTGGCAAGCCCGTCTAGCATATAGTGAGAGATAAAGTGCCATGTGAAGTGGAATGAATAGAAAAATCGAATTTAAACGGTTTTCTTCACATAAAGGATTCAATATAAAATTGAACCAGAGAAAGGTAGATCTCAGGTGAAAAACAACTACTTTCCTGGCAAATACCACGCAGAACGTTGAATGATATTCACCTGAAAATCCATGCATACTTCCATAAAATATCAATGGACATTGAATGCAAATGTTTCTTTTCTGATAAGCTCGATTATGTTTAATTTAAATTGTGTTCACCTAACAATCCGCATACCGGTTTCAGGCTTCTTGGCCCTCATCAGTACGAGTAGTCAACCAGCCAAAAGTCCAAGAACTCTGGCTGAAGTGAGACACAACGTAAACAAACCATCATCGATCTTGTAACACCTATAGATGCCGGAAAAGATAAACTTTAACTGGCGGTACCTAGTGACAGAAAGAAACACTCCGAAAATCTCCACCTCGATAGGTTTCTAAATAAAGATTCCTTCTCAGTAGGAGTGGCAAGCCCGTCTAGCATATAGTGAGGATAAGTGCCATGTGAAGTGGAATGAATAGAAAAATCGAATTTAAACGGTTTTCTTACATAAAGGATTCAATATAAAATTGAACCAGAGAAGGTAGATCTCAGGTGAAAAAAAACTACTTTCCCTGGCAAATACCGCAGAACGTTGAATGATATTCACCTGAAAATCCATGCATACTTCCATAAAATATCAATGGACATTGAATGCAAATGTTTCTTTCTGATAAGCTCGATTATGTTTAATTTAAGTCGTTAAGTAGTCAACCAGCCAAAGTCCAAGAACTCTGGCTGAAGTGAGACCTAGCGTAAAACAAACCATCATCGATCTTGTAACACCTATAGGTACCGGAAAAGATAAACTTTAACTGGCGTACCTGTGACGAAAAGAAACACTCGAAAATCTCCACCTCGATAGGTTTCTAAATAAAAGATTCCTTCTCGGTAGGAATGGCAAGCCCGTCTAGCATATAGTGAGAGATAAGTGCCATGTGAAGTGGAATGAATAGTACTGATGAGGGCCAAGAAGCCGTACTGATGAGGGCCAAGAAGCCTGAAACCGGTATGCGGTTGTTAGGTGAACCGACTTAAATTAAACATAATCGGGGCTTATCAGAAAGAAACATTTGCATTCAATGTCATTGATATTTTAGAGTATGCATGATTTTCAGGTGATATCATTCAACGTTCTCGGGGATTGCCGAAATATTTTCCCCGAGATCTACCTTCTCTGATTCAATTATTGAAATCCTTTATAATGAAAACGTTAAATCGTTTTTCTATTCATTCCACTCACATCACTATCCTTTTAGACGCTTCTCTCTGAAGAATCTTTTTTGAAACCATCGAGGTGGGAATTTCGAGTGTTCTTTCTGTCACTAGGTACCGCCAGTTAAAGTTTATCTTTCGGCGTCAGGTGTTACAAGATCGATGATGGTTGTTTGTTGTGTCTCACTCAACCAGATTCTGAACTGTTATTACTGACCCAAATAATTATCATTGTTCGTGACCAATAAACTATCGAAAAGCATTTTCATTCAATCCATTGTATTATAATCGATATTTTCGGTAAATATCGTCCAATATTTAGAGATGTTACCGGAATCTCGGTTCAATTATATTAATCTTTATGAAGAACTCGTTAAATCGATCTATATATGTATTGTTCTTCCTTACGATTTGGTAAAGTCTGTTCTTGGTTGCTGATTTCTAAGAGCGGTTGCTTGTTGATCCAGATCTTAAACTCTTTATCCTGTCTCTCTGATGTAGAGGGCCAGATATCTTAGTTGACTTCTTGTCTCTTTCTTCTGTTGGAGTAATGCTTTGTTCCGATTGATCCACAATATGTGAAATTACGGAATTTGGAGTCGACGGAGCACTGTTTGTTGTTTTTTCTGTAGGTTCCCTGTTTTCGTTTTTTTCAAGTTCTTCAAGAGTGTAAGCTCTGTTGTTGATGAATAGCTTGTTTTCTCTTATATAGGTGTTATCTTCGGGATTTTGTCTAGCTCTATTCAAGTGATATCTCAAGGTTTTGTTTTCACATCTTTGCTTGTACGTTAGGTCGCTTGAAATTCCTATATTAGTTCCTTTTAGTTTTTTACATTGTTTCACAATCTCAAGTTTTTTAAAGTATGAGATAAATTCTACTTTAATGGGATTTTTTTCTCGATTTCCCAGTCTATACAAGTTATTCAAATCAGATTCCTTTACTTCAACGTCCAATAATTTTTTTAGTTCACTGCAGACGGCGGGTGCAGATACTTCCTGAGATTCTCCTAACCCGAATATGACGATATTATTCTTTTTAGTGCTTATTTCCAAGGCTTCGATTTTATTATGGAGGATTGTATTTTCTTTTTCAAGATGATTTATTCTGTGGTTTAGTTCTTCTATTTTTAATAATAGTTTGGTTTCAGATGCTTCGATAGCAGACTTAATTTCTTTTCTGTTTTTCAAAATTTCTTCCTTCAATATTTTCACCATTTTCTCCCATTCATTTGCCATTCTGTAATTTATACCTCGATCTGATATTAACGTATATATATATATGTATATATATATATATATATATATATTATATATATATATATAGATATATATCTATATATATCTATATATATGTTTATTTCCATCATCAGGGAGAAACTTTGTTGAGGTTGGTTTCAATGATGTTAAACATATTCATCTAACATAGTGATACAAAAGAAAAAAAATTCGTAGATCAAGGAATAAAACAAAGTTCAAAATTACTACAACCACATATAAATGTGTACTCAATGTGATGATACAAGTAAAACGACAGGTTAGGCTAACCTGTCAGTTTCACTTGATCTTGGCATTATATTTCAGTTAACACTCCGAAAAATTTGTATTTTACATTGATAATGTATTTTTGGAAAGTGTTCAAAATGAATATTTGCGTAATGTTGCCAACAAAATGGGCTTTTAACCCTTGGAAAGGCACACATAAATTTTAACAGAATTCTGCGCACAGAGTACGCCATGTTGAATTTTCACAAAATAAAACGCAACTTCAAAGTGAACCCATACATTTCTGTTATAAAGTTTAAGAAAAAATATTTTGATTGATAAAATCAATAACTTTTTACAATATGGGTGTTTTTTTTTTAAGTTTTAATCAGACTCACTGATTTGATCAGAATTAATAGACGTACCACATTGAACAAATGTTTTGCAATGCTTTTTACATGAAAATTGGTTACACTTTGAACATTTCACAGTTGTATAGTTACAAAGATAACAACTCCCTTTATGACTCATTGAACTATGTGTCCCTCTTCCGGTGGGTGCCTTTCCTAACACATTTTCTAGAATGGACCTGGTATGCAGTGGTAGTGATTTTATGTGCAGTCTTTCTTGCGTATGAGGTTCCATGATATAAGTGTTTCAGAAAAGATTGTCGTTGATGACGTAGATCAATGTCGAGTTTCCCATATGAATATAAAATGAAACCATTCATTCCAGCTACATTGAGGATTGCCATAAATGTAGCAAATGGCAATCGTTTTGTTCTTCGCGATACTGAATAGGCATTACATTTTTGCTCAACAGTATCTACACCACTCTTGGTGCGTTTATAGTTTAAAATCATTTCCCTGTTTCCGCATCAACTGAGTCATCATCATGCATTGTAGAGATGAGTAGAACGGCTGTGTTCTGTTTAAGGACATAAGAAACTAGAGTGAGATTTTCTTGAAACCCAAACAGAGATGTTCTAGCAGTTCTTGATCTATTTGGTAAAAATTCCACGGGACTTCCCTTTTTGTCTTTTTTAGAGTGCCAATAAATGTGAAACCTTTTTCTTACTCTTACTCTTACTCAAGTCACAACTGGAATACCAGTTATCACATGTTAAGTTTCTATTGGAATGCTCTAAACCATCTACTAATCGAAGTATTACTTCAGGAGGTGAATTACTTGAAATGGTCCACTAGGCTGCTTACCAGGTGTGATTCAGAAATAAACAAAAATGATAATGAAAAGATAACTATCTGTGATTGCTGTGCGGAAATGGTTCATGAAAAATGTGCTGACCTTGCTCCCTCTGAATTAAGAGCTATTATAATTCAAAAACGTAGTCTGCTTTACTTCTGTACCAGTTGTAAGGAAAATTTCAAAAGTACCCGGACTCGTTGGAAAATTAAATGAGGTACTAGAAATCAACAAAAGTTAATGGATGAAAATAAAATTTACAGGAAATGCTATTGAAAGCTAAAGAAGAGAATATGGATGGTAACCTTAACACTGTTGTCCAAGAGATACAGGAAAGACAGAGTAGAGCATCAAACATTATAATATGTAACATTCAAGAGTCAAGTCAAAACAGTCTTCCAAATAGACTAAATGAAGATATTGAATGTGTAAGGAAAATACTCGGTGACCTTTCTGAAGAAGTAACGATCAAGAAAACATTCCGAATTGGTAAATTAGTAAATGGTAGAAACAGACCAATTAAAGTTGTTCTTAAGAACAGCGAGGATGCCTTGAAAATTCTTAGAAACAAAAATATGATTAAGGCTACTGGAATCATAATTTTTGGGGATCAAACTAAATTACAAAGAGACTATTATCTTTCGGTCAAGGCTAAACTTGCTGAACTCACTTCCCAAGGAATAAATAACAAAAGAATTCGTTATATAAATAATATACCTACAATAGTAGATGTATCTCCTAGAGAGAAAAAAAACTAATTACTGAATATCCTGATATATCCTTCAATAGTGACATCATATATGCCAATATACAAAGTTTGATGGCCAACCACGACCAACTGATCCATGACATCATATGTTATCAACCGTCTATTCTTTTACTTAGTGAAACACGTACAACCTGTGACATGGAAGATTTTGAACTTGAGATTGATGGATACAAAATTGTGAGATGTGATTCATCTAACAGATATACTGGAGGTGTCGTGATATATTTAAGAAATGAGTATGTCTTCAAAATTTATAAAAACATTTGTATAGATAAAGTTTATTGGTGCTTAGTAATCAGACTTAAAATTCGGGCGAAAATTTACTTTTAGGATGCCTATATCGTTCACCTAGTTCTAATTTCAGTAACTTTTTGAACACTTTGAAACTTGGGCAGAAAATTTTTTCAATGAGAAAAATCGATGTATTCTGGTGGGGACTTCAACTTGAACTTCTTCAACATAGATGACAATAACGTTCAACAGTTTAAAATTTCATAACCATCAATGGGGTTGATCAACTAGTTAATGAACCTACCGAGTAACTAACACTAGCAGCTCATTGATCGATTATGTTTTAAGTAACAGAGCTGACTGTTTTATAAGGTACATAAAACACCAAAAATAACTGACCATAGCATTATTTCAGTCTCTATCAGAAATACATCCATATCTAATGATGATTCCATCAGAACATATAGAAATTTTAGTACAAGAAATCTAGATTTACTGAATAATCAATTGATACTTTGCAATTGGAATTTAAATTCAATAGATGTTGATGTGATTTACGACAACATTATGGAAAATATTGGGAGGCAAGTAAAGATCATCTCTCCATTAATCTCATATAAAATTAAGGGAAATCAATTGCCTTGGTATGACCATGAAGTTGTTAAACTAAGCAAATCGAGGGACAGGGCTTATAAAGCATTTAGAAATGGTGATGATGTGAACCTTAAACAAATGAACTGGATCACATATAAAATTGTAGAAATGAAGTTGTTAATCTTCTCAAAATAAAAAAAAAATGAGTATTATAAAACAAAAATTGACAATTGTTCACACAACCCAAAAAAAATGTGGGAAACACTAAAAACTCTAATAAAACCAAAAAATCCCGCTATCCCAAATCAAATAATTTTTGAAACAGGTCAAATGACAACAAAAGCTGTAACAGATCATGATAAAGCTGAAATGTTCAATTCATTTTTCATTGAAAGTATTGTATCAATTAGAGATGGAATTCCACCTTCTCTCCCGTGGTCTTATACCAATTTACCCAGAATTCAATGCAAATTCTCATCATTTAAATCACTGACTTTAAAAGAATTGAAAATCATAATAAGTAACTTAGACAATAAATGCAATTCGGATATTATCAACAACAAAATTTTAAAAAATGTGTTTGATGTTATTGGTCCTGTTATTTTGAACTTTGTTAATACCTCTCTGGAAACCGGATTTTCCCGCAACAACTCAAGAATAGCACAGTTGTCCCAGTACCCAAAATTGCAAATACTAGTGAAGCTA
Organism: Gonioctena quinquepunctata; assembly: GCA_018342105.1. NCBI lineage: Eukaryota > Metazoa > Arthropoda > Insecta > Coleoptera > Chrysomelidae > Gonioctena > Gonioctena quinquepunctata. The sequence goes on along the minus strand of JAFIRS010006281.1, from coordinate 1,830 downwards.
TTAATTTTCGACCAATTAATACACTACCATGCTTGGAAAAAGTACTTGAACTAACCGCTTACAGCCAACTTTTAGACTATATTAATGAAAATAAACTCCTAATGGAATATCAATCTGGTTTCCGATCTAGTTATTCCTGTGAAACTGCCCTACAAGTAACATTGTCAAAATGGAAAATAGATATTGATTCAAACAAATATGTAGTAGCAGTATTTCTGGATTTCAAGAGAGCCTTTGAAACCATAGATATTTCTATTCTACTTTTGAAACTTCAATATTATGGATTAACCGATTGTACTACAGCTGGTTCAAAAGCTATTTGGAAAATAGGTGCAATGTACCAAAATAAATAATACATTTTCAACTAATAAAGTCATCAATACCGGTGTTCCAAGAAAGTGTACTGGGACCACTGTTGTTCATTCTATACTTGAATGATATCAATTATATTCAGGAATGTACATTTATTAATCTTTTCGCAGATGACACCCTACTAACAGCAAGTGATGTTGATCTACCAAATGCTATTCAAAAAATGAATAGAACACTTGGCAAAGTCTCAGAATTTCTCACAATTAATAAACTGAAACTCAACATAAAGAAAACAAAATCAATGATTATAACCACTCAGCATAAAAACAATTTGTTGGATAAAAACTTGATAAAAATTGAAATCTATGGTGAAACAATTGAATTGGTGGAAGAGTTTAAATATCTTGGATTTATGATAGACAACGCACTCAACCTAAAAAAACACTTTCAATATATTAACAAAAAATTGCAAAAAAAAATTTTTTTTTCACACGAATCAGCAGATATCTGTCATTTCAAACCTCCTTAACGGTTTACAATACGATAATCAAACCTCACTTTGATTACTGTCCTTCCTTATTATTTCTTCTCAATTCAAACTGTATCTCATCATTGCAGAAACTGCAAAATAGAGGAATGAGAATATTGTTGAAATGTAACAGATACACTCCCATAATATATATGCTGCAGGTTCTTGATTGGCTATCAGTTAAGGACAGAGTGTTTTATTATTCTATGATTTTTATTTTCAAAATAATATCAGGAAAACTACCAACTTACTTCAATCAATTCATCATTTATCAAAATGAAATTCATGATTACCCTACAAGAGGTAACATGAATTTTTATGTGACTAGAACAAATTACAAAGACATTATAAGTAGCAGTTCTATAATATATTTCAAAAAAATTACTTATAGATTACCTGAAATTAAAATATATTTAAATCAGTTTAAGGTTTATTTACCATATTTACACCATTTCATTTTGTTTATGACTATAAAATATGTAAAATAATATAATTTTCATTTATTTTCTTTTTTTCAATATTATTTCATATTCTTGCTTAGCGAATATTTTACTACAATGTTATTATTGTTAAGATGTAACATTTATATTTATATATTGTAACATTTATATTTATATATTGTAACATTTATCTTTATATATTGTATATTAGGATACCTATATTAATAAACTTACTTACTTACTTACCACAATATATTGAACTGAATTTTTTTGTATTGTGTTTCTACAGGCCTCCCACATGTGACATTAGTATCTTTTTAGAGAGGATGGAAGTTCTTTTATACCTAATACCCATTAATGCTAATATAATTCTAGCAGGGGATTTGAATATCAACTATCTAGAAAAACATCCTCAAATACACAACTATTATCAACCCTGCTAGACTCCTTCAACTTATGCATGCATGTAGATTCACCAACAAGAATCTCAAACTCCTCCGCCACAATCATTGATTATATTTGTACAAATATAAATAGTACTAGTTGTTT
>JAFIRS010006280.1:0-40119 GCA_018342105.1 Gonioctena quinquepunctata | reverse complement strand
CCCTAACTCTACACAGAAAAAAGCCCAAAACTGGTCTGGGACTGCCTCCAGAACCTCATCAAACTGGCAAAAACACAACAAGGCCCTTGATGTGGGTGCCGGGTCATAAAAACCATTAAAAGGGGCAACGTAAAACCCCACCAAACTAGCGGACAAGCATCGGGAAACGCTATTCACGGGGCCAGAACCTGCACACGGGATTAGCAAAACCGATGCAGGACCCTGATCGCCGAGTGGAAAAAAAAAGAAGACACCAACAATATTGGGATCAAACCCGGGCAAATACACAGCAAAGCCGGTAGGGCACCCAAACCGGACCCGGGACGGCTGCCCTTTCTAAACCCCGGAACAGAACGAAGGCTCTTAATAATGGGGTCTGTTGACGGGACACTGGGGCCAAAGAAAACATTTAAACACCATGGGTACGCGGGAAACCGGGGAGTGTGGGCTGGGATGAAGAGGGGGAAACAGCCCCCATATCATTTCGACTGTGACGCCTAAGTAGTAGGCGAAAAGAACCTTTGGAGATCACCCCGGAAACAGGCATGAATCCGTAGAACCTTATCAACAGGCTTTTAACCTTTTGGCACAAACCTGTTTGAATGGGGAACCCCCGCCCGACAGAGGATAACAATAGACCCTAGCTGGTCGCAGTGTAAAGGGGAAGCAAAGAACCCTGTCTCTGGCTCGCCAGTCTAAAACCCCCAAAACCAAAACCAACCAAATTTTGGGAATAGGGCATCTAATAATTGTTCCTTTTGCTTTTGAGTTTTTCAGGGGGGTATTTGACCCATATATACCAGAAAAAAAACCGGGGGTTTTTTCCCTTTTTCCATTGGCATCATCTCCCTGATCTACCCCCCCTAAGCTATGAAAAAGGGGAGGAAGAGGAACACCTCCCGGGGCTACTGGGCCGGGCCCTCGGAAATTCTGTTCAAAAAAAAGTGAAAGAAAACTAATTTTTTTTCCGGATCTTTGGGCAAGAACAAGAACTGTTTTTAAAAATTAAAAAAAAGTTGATAAAAGACCAAGTGTAAAAAAATTTAATAAAAGTAAAAAAAACATTGTTTGGATCCTTTGTAAAAAACCAAAGTGGGAATTTAAGCCGGTTCTGGGCGGATCATCCTTCATAAAAATTTCCCCAATTCATTGAGAGAAAAAAAAGGTGTTCCCAACAAAAAAATGAAGACCGCTGCTTTGCAGGGGCCGAGAATCTCATTATTTCCCACAAATAATAAAGGTCAGAGATGTCACTATCCACATTAGGGAGACTGTCTTGAATGTAACAGGTATGGATTTTCCAGTAAAATTACGTGATATAAAAATGTTTGAGATTTTATTGTTTGAGTACGGTTATTGAGGAGCTTAAAGAAGAAACTGCGGTACTCAAATCGGAAATGAATATCTTCTACGAAAGTATGACGTAATTGATCAGGAAACCAGGTCGAAAAAATTTGCGAATATTCAAAGTTGATGAGAGGCCACAGGAAAATTTATCTGAAGTGCTAATTGGACTTTTTGAATCGCCTTGTCAATTAAAATCGATCCAAGGGATATTCTTATGTGTACTAGATTGGGAAAAAAGCAAGCTGACAGATCGAGAGGTATCTTGTTGACGTTGAGCAATTTGAATATGAAGCAAAACCTTTTTACAATAAGAAGAAGATGCTTAAGGAACAGGAATAGTCTTGAAGGAAGATCTAACAGAAAGCAGACTGAAACTTATGGAAGCAGCTATCAAAAAACATCGCTAAGAAACGTATGGTCCTATAACGGCATTATTTACGCTTTGAAGAACAATATAAGATTTTCAATCAGAACCAAAGATGATTTGGAGAAATTTTTATATATATTTTTGCTTGCAATTTCTCTTGAAATAAATAAAATTAAAAACTATTTTCAACTTTTGTTGTTGATTGATTTCTATAATCGACAAATGAATTTGAACTGAAATAATGTGAATAAAACATAGGACTCGCAGCAAAATTCTTCCTAATTTTTTTTTCTTCTTCCGGTTTTTATATATATTCTTTTCTTTTTAATTTCCTTTTTTTTCTCTCTTGTTTTTGGTGCCAACTCTTATAAAAATATTCTGCTGGTCTTCATAATCTCTCAATTGAGTGCATACAAGTGTTTTGATCATTAGGAAGCAGAAATTTTTCCTTTTTTTTTCCTGTACTACATACAATTTTGTGAAACCTATTGTCTATTTAGATAATTGCATATTACTATTAATGAAATGAAAATTGCTCACTTGAATATCAGATCTTTATTTACAGGCTTTCAGGAGTTCAAGGAAATTGTATTGGAAAATGATATTGATATTATGCAAACTGTCTGAGACATGGTTGACCTGATGATCACTCTGTTGTGGTGGACATTCCTGGAATATGTTATTTCGTAAGGATAGAGTTGGTAGAGGTGGGGAGTTGGAGCATATGTTAAAGCATCTGTAGTTGTGAAATCTTGCACATACTGACATGGTTATGGGAAGTAACATTGAATATATCTTACTAAAAAATGCAGACAGACATAAAAAATTTATTGTTGGAGTTTTTATAGACCACCCACCGCTGTAATGGGAGATGTAATAGAAGATATTGAAAACATACTTGCTTCAACCTATCATACTGTTGATTGGGTGACGCTCTTAGATTTCAATGTAAATTTTTTACTTTGGATAATCCGTTAATGCACTGCTTTGAATCTTTGGTTTTCACAAATTTTTGAATGTTGCAACGAGAACCACTAGCACAACGAGTAATCGTTACTTTTATCTCATCTTCGTTTCAACCACTGATATAGTAAAAAAATCTGGTACATTGCCTGTACATGGAATATCAGATCATGACTTAACATTTTTAGAAGTGGGGATGCCTATCCTCCAAAACGTACCCAAGCTCATTACTTATAGATGTTTTCGGCACTTCAATATCAGTAACCTATTAAATGACCTTCGGGAGCTTCCCTGGGACAATATCACTGTAGAAAATGATCTCGATAAAAAAATTGATATATTCAATGAGTTCATTCTCCTTGCTTTCAATAATAATGCTCCATTTGTTCAAAAAAACGTAACAAAACCACCAGCACCTTGGCTGACGGATAATTTAATAATCTTAAAAAAAGAGAGAGACAAAGCTTTACAAAAGTTCAAAAAAACCAAAAGAGAATGCGATTTTAAAAGATATAAAGAATTGAGAAATTATACCTCGCGGTAACTAGAAGTGAAAAAAGCCCATCTTAATCATGTTCTTCAAATGAAAATTTAAACCTTTCTTGGAAAAACACTGAAACACTATCGAATCCCGATACCATGAACAACTATTTTTTCTACCTACCTGCAGTATGTAACTGATAAATGTGATGAGAAAATTGATTTTTATATTAGGGTCAGTTCATAACCCTCCTTTGCAATTTTCATTCAGATTAATAACTGTTGAAGAAGCCAATAAAGCTTTACATAGTATTAAAACGAATGCCTTTGGTAGATAATATAAATGCTGAAATGTTAAAATATTGCAGCCCATTCATAGACAAATATATACACACATAATAAATTTTTGCATTGAAAAATCATACTTTCCAGTTTTATGGAAAAAGTTCTGTTGGTATACCTATCCCTAAAAAAGTCATCCCAAAGATTTTACAGATCCAAATTATTAGTTTACTTCCTACTTTATCCAAAATTTTCGAAAAAATTTGTATTCACAAATATATGAACATTTCACTGCAAAGACTTACTTCCTGATTGCCAGTGCGGTTTTAGACCAGGTAGAAATACTGAAATATCTCTGGCGACTGTAACCGATGATTTATTAACTGCTTATGATGAGGGTTTATCTAGTGTTTTGGTACTACTTGATTTTTCTAAGGCATTTGATACCATTAATCATGAGTTGCTTTGCAAAATTGAGATTTTATGGCTTTGATGATTCATCGGTGTTTCTGATATGGAATTACTTTTGAGGCGTTCTCAATAATATCAGTAAATGGATTATATTCATCCAAACTGGATATACTTTCAGGTGTCCCGCAAGGGTCCATATTAGGCCCTTGCTTTTATTATATACACTGCTGATATTTTGAATAATATAGAACAATGTAAGGTACAAGCATTTGCAGATGATACACAAATGTATCTCAGCTTTAGTACTGAGGATTGGGTAAATGTCGAAGACATCATAAATAATGAATTGAACAATATCAAGACTTCCTCTGATCAGCACAACTTGAAACTCAATTCTGAAAAATCGAAGATACTGTTTTTTGGCAATAAAAACAATAGAAACTTATTAAGAGACAATATGACAATCCATATTGACAATTCACCATTAGAAATGTGCGATTCAGCCAGGAATCTCGGCTTAGTGTTAGATGTTGAGATGCGCTTCTCTCTTCATGTCAGGAGTATTATAAGTAAAGCATTTGCATCCTTGAAACTCATTTATAGTGCTCGCCATTTTCTCAGCGTTAAAATGAAACGAACATTATGCGAGTCATTGGTTCTGAGTCACTTCAACTATTGTGATTTCATCTATGGACCTTGTTTAACAAGGGTAGATAAGGACAAGATTCAGAAAGTGCAAAACAGCTGTTGTAGACTAATTTATGGAATCAGAAAATATGATCATATTTTTCAAAAATTTCAAGAATGTAACTGGCTCAACATGGAAAACAGGAGGCAACTCCATCTAGGTACTTTCACACATAAATTTCTCAATGATCCTAACTCACCTGCTCTAGTACGTAAATTCATTCCTAGATCCAAAATACACTCAAAAAATGTCAGGAATAGATCCACCCTGACCATGCCCCAGCACAGAACTGCAATGTTCCAAAAGTCATTTGTATTTAATGCTATTCAGATGTACAATCATTTACCTAATGAATTCAAAATATACAATATTAATAAATTTAAGTATAAATTAAAATATCAACTATTTGAAACACAGCGAAAAATGTCTCGGCCAGCCTTGTAACTTCCTTTATTTATTTAGAAAGTGGTATTCTCAACTTATTCCATATTGTAATATTTATTATACTAGGTGCACTCGTTCATTTCTACAAAAATCGTATTCCTTCTATAATCACCAATATTGTGGATCCAGCCAACATTTCCAACATCACCAAAATATTTCATGTGACTCTACTGTCGTGTTATTGTTTTTTTTTTTTTCTTTTTTCTTTTCCTTATATATAATTTTTTCTTCTCTTGGGCAATTGCCCCCTGGTGGTTAAGTAGAATAGCTTTAAGGCCGGTCCAGACACAACGTCTTATCGAACGACTTGTCGAATTCGACAAGTCGTATCAATAAAACGTACGTCTTGCATGATCGAAATCAGGTTGAACGATAAGTCGAAAATCTGAAATTGATTCGACAAGTTGGAGCATGTGGACGAGCGTTCGTTTTGTCGGAACGATATGTATAGGGAGTCGCAGTACCTAAATTCCGTTGTTTGGTGACCGTTGACATTTGTGCCAGTTGAGTTGAATTGTTGCAAAGTATTATGTCAGATCTTCGGCAGTGCACTAGACAATTTTTAAGAGAGTTTATTGAACTCTACAAGACTTTCCCGTGCTTGTGGCAAGTCAAAAGTGCAGAGTATAGTGACCGCAATAAGAAGTCACAGGCATATGAAATCCTGATTGAAAAATACAGGGAAATTGATGAAGCGGCAAATAAGGAGACAGTACAAAAAAAAATTAACTCATTACGTACCGTTTACAAAAAAGAACGGGCCAAAATAATTCAATCTACCAAAAGTGGGGCTGGTGAAGACGATATTTATAAGCCGTCATTATGGTACTTTTCTCTGCTTGAATTTTTAAGTGATCAAGATCAAATTAGAAAATCTACAAACACCATCGATGATGAGACATATGAGGAAAGTGAAAAGGAGGTAAGTGACGTTTGAGAAGGTATTTATCAAAGAAGGTTAAGTCTACAGGTTTGTGATATAATTTATTATCCAACATTTCGAACAACGAATATTTGAAATCTTTAGGTGAATATAATTCAAGAAAAAAACTACCAAAACACCCTCAACTACGTCAATTTTACTTGGGTAGTTTCTTTTTCGTGAATTGTATCCAACAGTTTGTGTCTAATATGATGAAGTGTGATTTACGGAAAAACTACTTTATCTTGCCAAGGGACTGAGCCCTCATTATTGAAATAGTGACAGAACTTGTCTCTAACTATTTTTGCATCATTGAAAATTTGGCCTCTCCTTCTTCTTTGAAGGTTATGCATCAAATGTGGGTCACACCTGTCTCCTAATGCAAGAGAACAGTCCACAGTATTGTCCCTGTCCATACTGTCTGGGGTGTGTAATGTTGTGGAGATTTCTGACGGAGAAAATTATGTAATACACAACATGTCAAAACGACCTTATCAATAGTTTCCATCTTTAAATTGATAGCAGTGTGGAAAATGCAAAATCGTGACGCTAAGATGCCGAAAGTATTTTCAATGGTACGTCGGGCTCTGGATAGGCGATAATTAAATATTCTGCGTTCTCTGTTCAGTGCTTCACTACTATATGGCTTGATAAGATCGGGACGCATGGCAAAGGCTTCATCACCAACAAACGTATATTCAACTATTTCGTTGGAATTGGGCATACCTGCTGGTTTTGGAATTTGTAGATCGTTATTGACAAGTTTTTCATAAAATGTAGTATGACTAAGTACACCCCCATCGGAGATTCTGCCGTTTGTGCCAACGTCACAATAGATGAACTCACAGTTAGCATTAGCTACGGCCATAAGAACTATGCTGTGCGTTTTTTTGTAATCGAAATAATACGAACCCCCTCCTTTCGGTGGAATTATTCTGATATGTTTCCCATCCACACTACCCAAACAGTGCGGATATTGCCATTTTCTTTCAAAATCGGCTGCTATTGCTAACCATTCCTGTTCGCTTTCTGGAAACTGAAACAAAAAACAATTTATGAATACTAATTCTTAATTTGAGCATCTAACGGCATGTCCACATCAAACCAATAAAAGAAACATTCATTTTGTCACCCCAACGGTATAGTTTGAGTGATAACAAAAAATAAAAGTTTAAATTTGCCCTGGTAACAAGTTTGTGTTTTGTTTTTTATGCAACATAATATAAAAGGATCTTCAATGTTGTGTTATTAATCTTCTCTAATCTTTCAACATTTCATTGTTTCAGTATAACTCAGAAGATCAGAATTTTCCAGCGACACCATCTCCCGGTCCATCAGCATCCACTCCGACTAGTGATACGACTTCCAGTCGTACTACCCATTTGGGAACTTTGAATCGCAAGAAGAAAGTGTCTTCAAATAACAATGAAACGGCCGAAGTTATGACTAAAATTAGTAAACGATTAGACTCATTCCAGGAAGATTCACATGACCGATACGGAAAACATGTCGCCGATAGGTTTCGAGCAGTCCATCCTGATCAAGTCAAGTTTGCTATGAAACTTATTTCTGATGTTTTATATGAGGCGGATCTATTATCGTTGGATAGACATTCCAAAATTGTGGCCGGTGAATGCCAACAAAATCCTAACCAGCTTCAACCAGTACCCACACAGCAATACATCTCCCAACATAGTAGAACACAATATATTCCCGATTTCGGACTAAGAGGACAAATTCCAAGGCAGGGATGTGAACAAGGGTATTATTTACTACCGGGAATGAGCCAACAACCATATGCACCACAGCTACAAATACCCAATCAAACAACCACAGCGGACCATGCTACCACCCATGTTATTCCTTCCACTAGTCAACAGTATTCAAACAGCATGTCCTTGCCAGCAACATCATCTATTTCCAATATTTCACCAACTAGGCAAGTTTCACAGCAGCTGAGCAAAGAAGACAAGTATTCCTTACTTGAAATAGACCAGCAACAATATCTTTCACAGCAGCTATCAGCCGCCCGTAAGATCCTATTACCCAACGATGACCCAGAATCTACTCCTTCAAATGTTCATGAGTATCTTTCAAACTTCAACCCCAATTAGGATATGCCATGTTTTGACTTACATTATGCAGTTTTTATTTTTAAAGAACTCGTATTTAGTTTCATAGTTTTCATAGTTTCATAGTTTCATTTTTCTGTATGTACAATGCCAGACTTTGTTTATTTCCAATAAAATTATTTTCTAATACTTACCTTCAAACATTTGTTTTTCAACACCTTGTAGATGGCGACGCAAGTCTCCGGTATTACTTCACTCAGTGATTGTTTGGACATGAAGGTCGTGAACTCCAAATCTTTGTAGCTTCTTCCTGTCGCAAGAAACCTTAGCGTAGCGCTAAGTCTCTCATGAACTGAAATAGCGTTTCTCATGCAGGTGTTTTGCTTCTGAATGTAGGGAGTAACCAAATTCAACAAATAGGTGTATGTTTCAGTGTCCATCCTCAGGTAATTACGCCAATCCTCTGATTCGTTCTGAAGTTCACGTAATAATGTGACATGAGAAAATTCATTTCTTTTTAACAACCATTGCCTCGACCATCTTCTTCGATTTTTTCGTTTGGTACTTTGAATTGCAATGCAAACACCATAGAGTGACCAAAGTAATGCTTCGTCCATGACAAACACGTCGCGAAACTGACATTTGACTGACAAAATGGAATCGTGTGGAACTGTGGACCACTGTGTACGTTTCGTCGAACGACTTGCATGATCATTTCATTGTTCGATAAAACTGACCGACAAAATGGAATCGTGTGGACGCGCTGATATCTGTACGTTTTATCGAACGATAAAATGATCATTTTATCATTCGATAAGACGTTGTGTCTGGACCGGCCTTTAAGCTAGACTTCGCCATCAGTTTCATTAAATTGTAATGTTTTCTTTTTTTCTATTGACAATAAAGACGTTTATTATTATTATTATTTGAATGATATTTCAGTTGATGTTTATGGTTTGGAATCTAAGATTGAAAATAGGAGAGTCAAATATGAGGTGATTGGGCCCTTGCGATACTCTCAGAGAAAACTCGGAAGACATGTCAATTTATTGCTTATCACAGATGAGGTGGAAAATAGTCATTATTGTTGGATTAAAGATCTTTCAAGATTGGTGTCAAGTCAAATTTCAGCTCATGAACACAAAAAGTATCTCTGTGATGGATGTTTATTGTACTTTTCGAATGAGCGATTACTGTTGCGTCACCAGATGCATGATTGTAATCATGTATGTACAACATTACCGCAATCTGATTTCAGAATCAATAAATATGGGAAAATAGTTGCCGGTAATACATTATTGTTTGAAAATTGTGAAAGACAAATGAATGTACCTTTCGTAGTATATGCAGGTTTTGAATCGATTCTGAAGCCTATACAAACCCCGAACCGAATCCCGAACTCACGTACACGAATAGAACCTTCCAACACGGAGCTTACTCATTTGCTTATCTGAAAATATGTTGCTTTGATGATAAATTAACAAAATTTGTTTCATATGGAGGTGCTCATGCGGCAAAAAATTTCACAATGGGAATACAAGAAGATTTAAGAAATATATATATATATATAATAATCATTTGAGGTATGTGAAACCGATGACTAAACAAACCCCAGAAGAGGAAAGGGAATTTCATAATGCCACCACTTAGAGATGTTAGAGCCAGAGACCACTGTCATCTCACGGGGAGAAAAATATATCCAGCCGCGCACTCTCCCTGTAATTTGAATTTCAAAATTCCACATTTCATCCCCATTCTATGCCATAATATGAGTGGTTATGATTGCCATATGTTCATTAAAGAATTGTTTGAGGAAAAGGATAAGGTTGATGTTATTCCACAAATCTCAAGGAAAAATAGCATTTCTGTTATTAGCATAAACATCTCTACACACTAATGCATAGACCACTCATAATGCTAAGAAGGGGGAAAATGAAGAAAACTTTTTGGGAAATGAGATTTATAGATAGCTTCAAGTTTATGTCAAGTTCATTGGAAAAGTTGGGTGCAAATTTGAATGATAAGCAATGTATAGAGATGTTGAAATGTTTTCCCGATAAAGAAGAATTCAATTTAATGAGGACGAAAGGTGTTTTTCCATATAGTTTTGTGGACAACATCAATAAATTGGATCATCCTAATTTACCGACAAAAAATCAGTTTTGTGACAATTTGAATGAAGAGAAAGATTATATGAGAGTCGAACGTGTTTGGGAACTATTTGAGTGTAAGAGTCTTCGAGAATATTCGGATTTATATTTAAAATCTGATGTTCTACTACTGTGTGATATATTCGAGAATTTTAGACGGATTTGTTTAGATACATATAAGTTGGATCCAGCTCAATATTATACTGCACCTGGATTATCTTGGGATGCAATGTTGAAATATACAAATGTTGAACTTGAACTGCTAACTGACATTGATATGATAAATTTTTTCAAAAAAGGCATTGGTGGAGGTATTAGTCAATGTAGCGATAGGAAGCATATAGCAAATAATAAGTTTCTGCCTGATTTCGATCCCAATGAGTTCATTAATTTCTTATTTGGATGCTACAACTTCATATGGACATTATGTCACAACCATTACCTACATCTGATTTCATTTGGCTAACTCGAGAAGAAATCACAAATTTAGACATTATGGCTGTGGCAGACAATGATCCATATAGATATGTCCTTGAAGTTGACATTCATTATCCTCAAGAATTGCACGATAAACATTCAGACCTCCCTTTTCTGGTAGAAAGTATAGTACCACCAAATTCCAAATGCAAGATTCAAAAAATGAATGATAAGCGAAAGTATGTGGTTCATTATAAGAACTTGAAACAGGCCGTCAATAATGGTTTGATTGTTATGCATACTCATAGAATCCTAAGATTCAAGCAGTCATGTTGAATGAAGCCTTACATCGATCTCAACACCAAATACGTAATAGATCTAATATAAGTCTGAGAAAGATTTCTATAAGTTAATAAACAATACAGTTTATGGCAAAACGATGGAACACGTTGACAATAGGATCGATGTGAGGCTTGTAACACATTGGCAGAATGCCCATAGAAGTATGGGAGCGGGCGCTCTGATTGCACGGCCAAACTTCGAAAGTTGTACAATCTTTGGTGAAAATTTCGTTGCTATTCAAATGGGTAGAGTGAAAGTGTATTATGACAAACCACTGTATTTGAGATTCTGTATTTTGGAATTATCCAAGACTGTAATGTATGATTTTTACTATGGATGTATGAAGGAAGAATTTGGTCAGGATGCTTCTCTGCTCTACACTGACACAGATTGTCTAATTTTAAAAGTAAATACTGACAATTTTTATGAGTTCATTAGCACCAATATGAATAGATTTGACACATCTATTCATATTCATCACATCATCACATTTTTAGGAAGATGAATTCTTTCAGAAGCATCTCACATGATATGTATACGGAATTGAAAAATAAAGTAGCACTATCATATGATGATGATAAAATATTAATAATTCCCAATACAACACAAACTCTCACTTGGGGTCACAATGACATTCAGTTCTATCAGTGCGATCCCAATGAAACTATTCGTATTTGTAATCATAGTTGAATCTTTTTCTCAAGAATACGGCATGAATTCCGCAAGTAGATTGGATTATTTGATCAGTTCACAATACTCAAATTAGCTGGAAAGTTCATATTTGAATTGTCAAAATGATTAATAGATACCTGTATATATTATTGACAATGATTCAACGCTCATACGAAGCGTATAGTTTACAAATAAAATTATTGATGCACACTATTATGGTTTATTGCAATTTTTTACCCCGCGTAAACATGAATGTCAGACACAAGACCACTTCGCAGTCTTGCAAAAACCACAAGTCGAGCGGTCGAGCGAAACGCGGTCGAGTAAACGGAATGATCGATCACATTCCCACTCCTTGCTCTACCCCCCCTCCTGACATACCCCCTCCACTCCTCTGAATCATATAAATTGAATTACATGCTGATCATCATGTCAGACGTAACCAAAGCTATTGCTGACTCAAGTGCGTATGTGTTGGAACGTGGTAAATCACTACCTCCAAGTTTGTTGGAGCCACCAGCAGATGATAGCCCCATCCAAGAAGAAGAGATCAGCTCAACCAGCAGAGGACCGCCAGGCTGAGTCAGATTACGAGTCGGATTCATCATCGTCGTCAAGTGGAAGATCATTTCATGGAAATGATGACTGGTGGTTCAGTGATCCAGAAGAGTCAGACAATGTCTGCAATGACTAGGGGATGGTGGGGGAATCACGGACGGCGGGTAATGGCGAACACTAAGGTATTCGCATGTTAGAAAGAAATAGTAGATATCTCGAGTATCGCAATCATGAGTCGGACCCGAACTTAGTGCCGAACAGTAACTGGTGAGGTGAAGCCGCGCTCGGTGTTCAAGGTAAGTTAATATTTTTTTCTTCTTGTAATTTCATCAAATTTTTTATATAAATTGTATACGTGTATAATACTCTATGCAAAAAATAGTAATCTGATATTTTTGTTGTGAAGTAACGACTAAATATATAACTTATTTAAATAATCACCACGTGCATTGCAAGTTTGTAACCTCAAAAAATTAAATAGTTTTAGGTTTGTTTCTGTGTGTATCGGGTATTGGCGGACGAATTGAGTGGGGCAATCTCGGACGTCCGTGATTACCCCGCTTACTATTATAGGTCCAGTTTAACAATTTTTAAAACGTCAAACATATTTCAGATGCCGCGTGATTATAAAAGGAAAACGGAGAAAAAATATAAATTAGAAGACTTTGAAAGAGCCGTTCAAGAAGTTAAAAATAAATCACTTTCACTGGGAAAAGCAGCCACTGTATATGCTGTTCAAAAAGCACTATACACGACTATCTCAACAAAGATATTGTAAAGATGCCACAAACTGAAAGGAAGGCCATATTTACTGAAGGACAAGAAAAGGAATCAGAAGAACACATTTTAAAATGTAGCAGATTATTTTATGGTCTAACTATAGAGATGGTGCGAAAAATAGCTTTCAAATTTGCTGAAGTAAATAAATTAAAGCACAATTTTGATAAGAATACTGCAATAGCGGAAAAATATTGGTTTTATGGTTTTAAAAAAAGACATCCCAATATTTCTCTGCGGAAACCTGAAGCCACTTCCATCAATAGAATATCAGCGTTTAATCAAAGTGAAGTGAAGATATTCTTCGATAACCTCGAAGCTACACAAAAAAAATATCAGTTTAATGCTAATCGCATTTACAATGTTGACGAGACCGGCATTTCAAATGTGCAAAGAAATTCGAGGATTTTTAGCTCCGAAAGGACAAAAACAAGTCGGCATGGCCACAAGTGGTGAGAGAGGTACCACAACAACTGTTTTTATTTTTAAGAGAAAACGAATGAATGCTCAACTACTGCGTGGAGGCAACGCTGATATGGTAGCAGCAGTTAGTGATTCGGGTTGGATCAATGAAAACCTATTCATAGATTGGTTACATCATTTTATCTCATATGCAAAACCAACTGTTGAAGAATCTATTCTACTCGTGTTAGACAATCACGAAAGCCATGTAAGTCTTGCTTGCTATCTGCTATGTCGGCAGAATGGGCTAGTGCTGATATCCCTTCCACCACATACATCGCACCGTATGCAGCCACTGGATTTAACATTTTTTGGACCGCTTAAGACTGCATATAACAAGGAATGTGATTTGTACATGGCTTCAAACATTTGACGAAGAATTACACAGTTTGAAGTTGTGGAACTTTTTACTAAAGCCTTCAATCGCATCAGCAATATAGAGAAAGCAGCAAATGGCTTCAGATCAGCTGGTATTTGGCAATTAGATACTACTAAATTTGACGAAATGTTCTCCGACTTGAGATCACCTGACATTCAGATAGCATCGGCATCAAATGTACAAAGAGCAGTAACACCTAATATCCAAATGGCACCATCTATCCAAAGAGCAACGACACCCGATGTTCAAACAACATTATCATCATTTATACAAAGAGCAGTTACACCTGATGCTCAGATAGCTCCAATGGCACTTTTACAAAAAGTAGTGGCAGTGGACGATCAGATAGACTCGACGTCATCTGTACAAAGAGCACCTGACGCTCATATAGAATTGTCACAATCTATACTAAAAATAGTGACACCTGAAGCTCAGATAGCACCGATGGTACCTGTAATTGAAATGGTGGCTCCTGATGGTCAGATACCATCGTCACCATCTTTGCAAAGGGCAGTACCACCTGAAGCGCAGATTGTTCGGCGCAAATCCTTAACCGTTCCAGCTTCACCAGTATCCAATACATTAACTCCTCTACGAAATATCATCAGTATTCCACAACTACCACAACCAAAGAATATACAGAATTACAGAAAGAAACATTCAATTATAATAACTAGTACGCCAATGAAAGATACTTCAGAAGAAAAAAGAAGAAGAAAGCGGACCAAAAAGAAAACGTTGAGACTGAAAATATTAAAGCAGAACGAAAAAAGAAGAAAAAAGGGGAAAAAGAGGAAAATAAGACTGATAGTACCAATAAAAGAAAGAAAGGTGTGAAGAATTTTAAAGGTTTTGAAGATCACCAGGTTTTATGCAAGAAAAATAAATCCACTAAGAGAGCTACGGAAAATGAAGAAGTATATTATTGTTTGATTTGTAATGAAAAGTATGAACCTCCAATAATCGAAGACTGGATAATATGCTATAAATGTAAACTCTGGGCCCACGAAAATTGTACCAGTGGTGAAAGCACGTCTAGAGGATTTCCCTGTGATTTCTGTGCCGATTAGGCTATGTTCGTGATTACCCCATACGCCATCCGCAATTACCCCACATGCTGCGGGTAATTCCGGACACCAAGTGTTTTGTTTTTTCCTCAAAATTTGATTTTATACTAAATATTTATCAAAGTTGATTATGAGAGTACAAAAATGATTGGTTTAAGATAACATTTATCAATAAAAGACTTTTATAACTTTATTTCTTTTTGTTTTATTACAGTTCTCCCTTAGGTGTTCGCAATTACCCCACCTTCACCTACTGTGAATGTGCAAGTGTTGCTGAGAGAGATAAGATGGACCAGGATGAGTGGTGGGACTCAATGCACATACGTAGACCGGGACGCAGACGGCTGGCAGTGCAAGAGCCTGTGAGCGAAGTGATTGACGTTAGTGACAACGAGGATGATGGTGTCATCGTGATAGACGATGATGATGTCATCATGATAGACGAATAGGGGTGGACTTTTATATTGGGGTGTACATTCTGAAAGGTTGGTACACACAGGGATGGTGCGAGGTCGGGGCGCCATCCACAGGGGGGGTGCGCGCGGGGCGCCACCCTCTAGTCCATCAAGAATAGATTTTTAATGTTATTTAATAATACAACAGCTATACATCAGAATGATGAAAGTTGAAGAACATCGGTGCGCTCACAATGATATATGACAAATTTTTATATTTTTTTCCAAATATTCAAAAAGAGTATATTGGAATTGAGATTATCTAATACCTAATATCCATACAATATGATCTGAGATCTGATGTTCGCTTCTGTGACGTCATAAGGTCGATTTTCGCTTCAAACCATTTGATATATCATGGATAGCAGGCGACTTCCTGTCTGATTGACATACGTATGGTAATAAGGTCGATTTTAGCAAATCTCCGTTGTAATAACACGTGTGGCATACGACATCGTGCCTAAGCATCCTTTATTTTTGTTTGGCGAATCACGATATTAGACATCATTCTGGTCCTTTGATATTCGGTATGGTGTATATATTATGATATGATAGATATTAAGATATTTGATAAAGCAGCAAGTAGTGACCTGCCGAACGCGCAAAATTTAGAAAACTCGTGAATACTTTATATTATCATTTATAAAATGCCGCCGGTTTCGAAAAAACAGAAGACCAGTGAATTATAGAAGTTCTTTGAGCCTGAGGATGAAAATTACGCTAAATGTAACTCATTTTCATTCTAGTTCAAATGTTTATTTCAATATAAATTCATATGTTGTTTTTTTTTAAGGAGAGAATATATATTTTGATTTTTATGACTTGCAAGTATTCGAATTTCAAGTTTCAAGTTCACTATCCTTATTTCCCTGTCCACTTATCTATTGTCTTTCATAATGAAAGTATCATATGATATACCTTATTTATACCTGCAGATAATGAATACTTCATATCCCTCATTATATATGACATCAATTTAATATTCGACTAGATACTGAAATGGACCTACTGCCGGCCGTCAGCTATCAACTACCACTACCTACTTCAATATCATATAGAGTAAGATTTGATTCGAACTAAAGTCGTGATCACGTCACGCTTTCCAGTCACTGATATCAAAAAGTAACAGTAACGATCCACAACGTGATTGAAAAATCACGGTATCGCTCATCACTGAGAATAAACAAAAAAATAATATCTAGTGAAATCACATCCAGTCTTCACATAAAATATTCTTAAATTAATGATGGGAATAAGTCTATTTGAAACTTGAATGATCGACTACATTCTTACTCCTGACTTACCCCCTCCACTCCTCTGAATCACAATGAATAGATTGAGACGTCGATCATTTCTTCACTTCTGATCATCATGTCAGACCTAACCAAAGCCGTTGCTGATTCCAGTTGTTATGTGCTGGAACGTGGTGATTCACCACCTCCAAGTTCATTGGAGTTGCCAGCTGGTGATGGCTCTATCCAAGTGAATGAAGTGTGCTTTTCTTCTGACCAATATTATGAGTCAGATTCAGACTCATCCACTTTGTCAATGGAAGGAGCTGAGGGGGATTGGGATTCTGACGATTCGGATGAAACCGTCCACGTGTGCAACGAACATTGTGATTGTGTTGGCGACATCGAATGGTTAGACAGAGACCCTCGATGGAGACTTGTGGAGCTCGTGCGCAGGCGGGTGGATGAAATGAATTTTGATGACATTATCGTGGAGGACTACAACGATCATGATGATGTCATCATGATAGATGATTAGTTGTTAGGGGTGAAATAGATATTGGGGTATACATTCTAAAGGTTGGTACACACAAGGATGGTGCGAGGTTGGGGCGCCATCCACGGGGTGGGCGTGCATGGGGCGCCACCCTCTACTTTATCAAGTATTAATTTTCAAATATATTTAGAAATATTCAAATATATTTAGAAATATATATATATATATATATATATATATATATATATATATATATATATATATATATATATATATATATATATATATATATATATATATATATGGGATAATAATATATCCCAAATTAAAAATGTTTCTACAAATATTCGATTTAACTTGGGAAAATGAAACATGATGCTATATAGCTTATACTGTACATTTATTTATCAATCACAAAATCTTTGATGGAATATTTTCTGTACATGAACAGCATTCAATATTGGGATCAATAATGTTTGCAGCTCCATTTATTCTTCTTTGGAATCTCATTCGATCTGCTGCCACATATTGCCAATGCATTTTTCTGGCATGTTTATGAGCGTAAGTCCAAGTTACCAAATAGTAGGTTTCATTATTATTCTCATTTATCCTCCGGGAGGTATTGCTATCCAAACTCTGCTATGAATTTGTCATACCTGTTTGGGAAGAACCAACAACCGAGTAGTGGGGAAAGGAGAAGAGGGGAAGTTGTTTTGGTAGGTAATGCAAACCATCATCACTTTAATTTGGGTAGTAATGCAAACCATTATCCCCAAGGGAAGAAAGAGTCTGAGGGACATTGTGTGACGTATGAGTAATGTGGGTATGTATTTCGGTATTTGTCTCGTGCTAGTCACGGTCATCAAGATTAATCTATACTGAAAGTTTCTTGTTGCTGATATATATATATATATATATATATATATATATATATATATACATATTGTTATTGAAGCCTATTTATTTCAAAAATATATGTTATCCGAGTTTACTGGATTGTCATTGATTTCTACAAATCTTACCTTCAATTATAATATCCAATATCAGATAATTTTTCAGTGTATCCATTCTCTCTATCCAGGAATATTCTTCGATTATTTATACATTGAAAGACTTCCGACCAATTGCACCAAGCAATATTCAGATATCCTTGAAGTTAAGTAGAGCTTGATTAAAAAAGCATTCCATTTGCTTATCAATTCTTATTGTTGTTTCAAAACCTATCCAGGTGACGTTGGAAAATTGGAAGTGGCGGTTTGTTTTTTTCAGAATGGGAATCAAAAGAAAGGGAAAATGTATAAGCAGTATGAATTAGAATATCTTGATGAATAGAAACAAACATGCATCGAAAATAGTGGCGTTCCTTCATTATAAGAACCCCGAGTTCATTACACAGAATTAGTTACATAAATAGATATAACATGAATATAGAATAATGTTGCAGAAGCACTGATGCTAACAAAGCAATTCCAAATTATCGATTTTTTCAGAAAATTATGTTACAAAAATTCATTTATCGGGATAAAATAAAAATGCACAAGAAGTTCATTTGTTCCCATAAAGAAGCCAAATTTGACTAAAATAAAATAAACATCAACAGATTTCAACCATCCTCCAAAACCGGAAGTGTTTTACCATTCACTCTATAAATGTTTCATTCTATTTTCTCGTAAGATTATATTTTAATCTCTTTGCTTTACTTCAATTGTACTAGCCATATATTCACAGAAACACCACCACCGCAATTGAAAACATACATTGAATTTTATTTCCGGCGACCTCGTTAATGAACCCTTTCAACGTTCAATTTATCTATGAATGCATGATTGTGATATATGCAGCCAAACATACACCGAAATCGACCATTGATAACCTATTAATTTATCTATTAATGCATGATTGTGATATATGCAGCCAAACATACACCGAAATCGACCATTGATAACCTATTAATGGTCGATTTCTCTATTAATGCAACATTGTGGTATAGACAACTAAACATACACGAATTCAAATATTATTCAAATTCCAAATCATATTACCTTCGGGCTGTCAAATTTATGTATTTTCAAATCCAAATATTGTAAGTTTCCACTCAGTTGAAGCAAATGGATATCGAAAATTTCACGTTATTTCCAGGATCGAGGTCGACGGAAAAAAATTGTAATCAACTCGTATATTAAAATGGCTATTAATGATTTCGAACATTAACGCGATCGCTTTGCGTTTAAATATCTCGATAAGTAATCACCACTATTAACACACTAGTCGATTGAATAACTATTTTTGCAGTGCATTCGAAAAGTCTTCAACCATCTGAATGAAAATGCAAATCTTCACTTTCAGAAATTTTCTTTTTTTCATTTCTAGTTGAGAATATTTATTTTTCATACGTTGAATATACAATATATGCAATTAGATTTCGGTTTACAGTCTTTTACGATATAATGAAAAATGACAGCAGTGGCAGCACGCATACTTCAAAACATTGTAATCTTCATACAACTCTCATAAGCATGCTGCCGGCAGGTACCCGGCATTGCCACCTGCATTATTTAATTCCGAATAGAGGGTTTCCCTGGGCTTTGTATAGAGATATAACGATATTGGGGCAATACCATAGAAATCATAATATATATACTTACTCTAGAATGCTAGTTCCATCAAGTTCCACAGGAGAAAGCACGCCGCATAGGCAACTGTTTCACAATGTGCGCATGCTTAGTAACAGTATATATCAAGTAGAACGTTGCCAAGTTTCTAAATCTTTTGTCGACCGAGTTATAAGTCTAATATAAATCTGCAATACGAATATTCCATTGGAAAACAAATTTGTTTTTTTGCTCGTACGGGACTTTCTACGACTATCAGACCCATGAATAACATAAAATAATGTAGGTGAATTTTGAAATTTGTGAGAAAATAAGTACAATGATGTAGCAGATTTTATTGAAAAGATATAGACTGTGCAACAGCGCTTTCTCTTCCTGATGATAAATGACATTATTGGAAGTCTTTCCAGAGACGGTTTGGTCAAGTTTGTTTTGTTGTGCAATTTTCTTGTGTCGACTGTCGTTTCGTGTTTGATATTCTTCGTGTGCATTTTGCTTTTGTTGTATTCGATTTGGATATTTTTGCTTGTGAGAAACAATGAACTGTATGGTGTTGTGGTGTAATAACAAAGGGAAGATTCCTGGAATTAATTATTTTTGGTAGGTAAATGGTTTCTCTGTTATAAACAAAGCATTTGTTTCTTTATTTCAGTTTTTTGTATTTTTCGTTTCTTATTTTATCTTATATTACTTAAACTTTACCTTACCTTGAGTCTAATCATTTTCATCTTGACAAAAAAGAGGCATGATGCAGGCTTTGGGAAGGAACCCCATTGCAGAACATTTGAGTGAGAAGAATGTAATTTGTAGCAAACATTTTTATCCGGAAGGTATATGCAGAGGGGGCAATAGAATCCAATTAAGATCGAATGCAGTTCCAAAACTGTATTTGCGAAAAAAATATAATATCATTCAACAAGGAAGGTAAGAAACTTATTGGTGAACAAATTCTGCTACTAGATCATTAACTAGAAATAATTCATGTTTGTAACTGCAATCCCAATGATCCATAAAGTGATCTGTAAGAAGTGGAATGATGATTGAATTCAACTTCATTTCTTGGTAAATATTAGGAAAGAAATATAAATGAGATAAGACATCGATTTTTGAAAAAAAAAAAGAATAATTTGACTATTATACAGAATGAGGTTCAAATACTTTGTACCAAATACAAAAAAGGAATTACTTATTTATGTTGGTTATTTTAGTTTTGTACAGCTTTGTTAGTCAAATTTTTTTTTTCAAAAATTATATACATTTTGTGATTTTCCAAATTTTTTATTGCATATTAGATTTTGGATGATGCACCAATTCGAAATTTTCTGAGAATTATGTAATTTTCTCCCATATGGTGTAATGTTGGCTAGTGTATGTTCAAATTTTTTTCATATAGTTCTAGGGTCCTACAAGAAATGCCTCATAACAGAATTAGAAGTGAAGAATCCCCACAGGAAATTGCTGGAAGTATGGATGATATGGAAGTACTTTTTATTGATGATAAGGAAAATACTGCTGGATACACTATTTCTTGCACTGCAGAAAGGTGAGACACTATGAATAATAAAATAATAAACTGTTCAGGTTGTTTGAATCAGATCATTTCAGTTATTTGAAAGTAATTTTTTGTGAAATAACAATGTGTTTTGAAAATATGACTTTCCACAACTTGAGAAATGGGAAAATCAATCTAGAAAATCTATACCAAGTGTAAAAGGGCAAACTACTACGTTGCTCTGATAAGTTATCGTGTTCACCATATTATTTTTCCTTCGTAAAAAAAAATTGTCAGCAAGTTGCTATATACTTATGTTCTTCTTTTCACCCATTAATTCATTTATGTTTTGTATTGTTATTTTCTTCAATTGGAGAGAAACATATTTCATTTTTATAGTATTATATTTCATTATTGCCTTTCAAATCTACCGCGTATATTATGTTGAAAATCGCACAAATCCAATCGCTCCCTCTGGTGAGGAACCGAAGGAAAACCAGTTGAACGAAAGACTCCGCACGAATAGTGAGTGATTTAAAATTCGCTGTTTTTAACGCTTTCGCTATTTTCAATCCGCAAAGGCAACGCTTGCTGCTAATTCCGCTACACGCTTACGCAACCTATATACAGTCCACATCGAAGAAGAGTTGGAAGTCGCCTAGAAGAGGGATCAAGGTGAGTGCATTTTCAACTGACGATTTTCTTCTCTTAATTGAACCATAACTTACGCGACATTTTGGTCCATTCGACCCAAGGATCGCTCCGCAGCTATAAGGTGAAATACGTTTCTTTCTAAGACGATATATTGTTTAATACATTATCACAAATCTTGAATATTTTCAAACTCATATTCATTTCTATTTAACCATATTGTAAAAAAGGGTTTGGACGACGAATAAATTCAAGGCCATTCAATACAGTACACCTGGGTTTCTTTTTGCTTGCTTTATTTGAGGACAATAAACTTTGCCATTTCTTGTTGGATATTCCACGTTCCAATATTATTGTCATTGAAAACAGCTGATTGCAGTGCAGGTTTCCCAATATTCACAAAATGTCAAACGCAAATAAAGTCAAGCAGGCTAAAGCTCTCAGAAAAATGTACGAAAATCAAGTAGCCGAAATGAAGGAATTTGCTGAAAAGGCAGAAACTGATCAATCTCTACGTGCTCAGTTCAAGAACTTATGTCAGAAGCTCGATATATGCCGCGATGAATTCAAATCTCAGCATCAATTACTCATTACGCTGATGGCCCTCGCGGATGAGGACATCGCTGCAGATGAGGCAGTTAGAAAAGTATTCGATCTTAATTGCTCCTATGTCGAAACCGTCTATCAAGATCTATTTGAAACAAAACCCGTAATTACTCATATTGCCTCCAATACAGGAGCAACCGCCACTAACGTAAAACTTCCGAAGATTGAGATCCCAAGGTTCACAGGTGATATAAAATCATTTAAACCTTTCTTAGATATGTTTGAAAGTCTTATTCATAATAACGCTGCACTCTCAAATATAGAAAAATTTAATTATTTAGTTTCTTCTCTCCGCGGCCCCCATGAATTAGAGTTGCATTCAAGTCACTTTTAGAGCGTTACAATAACAAACGTCTCATAGCTTTCGCCCATTTACAGGAAATCGATAATGCCGTTAGTATAAAGAATTCGAGAAATACTCAGAATATTAGACTTCTATTGGACACGTTTACAGAAAATCTTGCCGCTCTCGAAAATATGGGTCTTCCAGTTAAAGAATGGGATTTTTTAGTATATTATCTTTTCGCAAAAAATTTGGATCAAGAAACTATCACGCGCTTTGAATTTGAGAATCCCATAGCAGCCGATAAATTACCCTCTTTCAAGAATTTGCTCACGTTTGTTCAACAAAGATGCAATGCTCTTGACGCCATCGATTTCTCATTAAACAAAAGTGTGATGCAACAACAATCAAGTTCTAGAAGTGCTCAAAGCCCTAACCCTTCATATTTCAGAGCAAAGCATACAACATCATATTTCGCAAATTCATCTAAAAATTGTACAAATACAAGTATAATTTGTTCATATTGTAAACGAGATCATCCAATTTACAAATGCTCCGAATATTATAGTAAATCGCCCCAAGACAAATACAATTTTGTCAGACAAAATAAATTATGTATAAATTGTTTAAGTTCTCAACACACATTGAATAGTTGCAGGTCAAAATCAACTTGTTGTGTCTGTAATGGTAGGCACCACTCGAGCATCCACATAAATAAAACTATAAACGTTCATAACAATTCAGTCTTAACAAATTCGCTAGCAGTTCCTGAACCTACACCAAGTACATCCAACATTCCAGACGTTTCTATGTTTTCTGGAATGGTCTCATCCCACGTAAATGTTTTACTTTCAACCGCAAGCGTAGAAATTTCAGATATCTTTAATAATTATCAAACAATTCGCGCCATATTAGACAGTGGTTCACAATCAAGTTATATTTCTGAAAAATGTGTTAAACGACTGAAATTGCCGCGTTTCAGCTATTCGCTTTCAATACGCGGTGTAGGGACCATGAGCGAGGTGACATCCAGGGGCGGAGTTAACTGTAAAATAAAACCTGCAGGGAAAATGTCTCCCGTTCTTACAATTGACGCAATTATTTTACCAAACATATGCACCAATATGCCCTCTTCTTCAATAAATTATTTTCAATGGCGTCATATAGAACATATCAAACTCGCTGATGATTTATTTTATGAGCCTGCGCCAATTGACATGCTGTTAGGGGCAGATGTTTTTCCGCATATTATACAAGAGGGACGTATCACCGGACATGTTAATGAGCCGGTAGCCATTAATACGATTTTCGGCTACATTCTCATGGGCAAATGCAACCCTGATAAAAAACAAACTGCTGTAAACACATGCACATGTTTTATCATTTCAAACAATGACTCTTTCGCAATAGATAGCTTAATCAAACGTTTTTGGGAAATTGAAGAAGTACCGTCCATAAAGGCTCTCTCACCTGAAGATACGTTATGTGAAGGTATATTCGTTAAAACTCATCAAAGGGATAAATTCGGGCGTTATATAATCAATTTACCATTTAAAAATTCCGAACCTTTATTTAATTTTCAAGATATTCGCTCGATTGCCTTACGCCGCCTTTATTCACTCGAACGCCGCCTACTCAAACAACCGAGTGTGTATAAAAATACTGCGAATTTTAAAGGAATACATACAAAATGATTTCATGGAGGAGGTGGATGATATGAATAACGATACCTTTATTGCAATGAAAAATATATTTTACTTACCTCATCATTGTGTCTTGAAAAATAGTACTACTACGCAACTTAGGGTGGTATTCGATGGATCTACAAAATCACAGGGTATGTCATTAAATGAAAGCCTCTCAGTGGGGGAGAAATTACAAAAGGATATTTTTGACATATTATTGAAATTTAGAACTCACTCAGTTGTTTTTACTGCAGATATAAAAAAGATGTTTCTACAAATTCTGGTTACTCCAAATCATCAGAACTATCAAAGGATATTATGGAGGTTTTCACGAAATGATCAAGTTAGGGATTATCGCATGAAACGTTTAGTTTTTGGTCTATCATCTTCTCCATTTATTGCTAATCGAGTAATTTTACAATTAGCCGAAGATGAACGTGATAATTTTCCGCTAGCCGCAAATATTTTAAACGAGGATATTTATATAGATGACGTTTGCTCGGGATCTTCTAGTGTAGCTGAAGCTAAATTGATTCGTGACGAATTGATAAATATTTTGAAAAAAGGAAATTTTGAATTGCGGAAATGGACTTCTAATCAACAATCACTATTAGATGACTTACCGATAAACTATAGGTATGATCAATCAACAGTTTCTCTCGATGACGAAGATAAATGTATTAAAATTTTAGGATTGCAGTGGCAACCTTCTTCGGATGTCTTCCTTTATGCAATCGACTCAGCTGTTCATGGTTACACAAAAAGGCAGATTTTGAGCGATATCGCAAAAATCTTTGATCCAATAGGATTTCTCGCACCTTTAACATGTTTCGCAAAATTACTCATGCAACGCTTATGGACTTTGGGACTCAACTGGGACGACCAACCTCCAAATGAACTTTGTAACAAATGGTTCAAATTTAAGTCATCATTTGCACTTTTATCAACGTTAAAGATTCCGCGTCGAATACTTGTTGATAATTTTCAGTCATGTCAAATTCACGCCTTTTGCGACGCCTCTGAAAGGGCTTATGCTTCTGTAATCTATTTCAGGGTGGAACGCAATAATTTGTTTAATATTTTTTTTGTATGCGCAAAATCAAAGGTTGCCCCTTTGAAAAGTATATCGGTTCCCAGGTTAGAATTGTGTTCCGCTGTATTACTTTCGAATTTACTTTACACTGTGCTTCAGATTTTCGAAAATAAATTGATTTTTTCTGATATATATGCTTATACTGATAGTATGATTACATTACATTGGATCAAATCATCTCCGCATAAATGGAAAACTTTTATAAGTAATCGCGTTACTCACATTCAGAATAAAATTTCACCAACATCTTGGTATCATATATCATCGGGTAATAACCCCGCCGATGCGGCTTCCCGCGGATTGTTACCGGATGAAATTTTGGACAACGAGATGTGGTTTTCTGGGCCAAAATGGCTACAACTTCCAAGACAACAATGGCCTCTTACTACTTTTGATCCGCTACTTAACTTATCATTTAAGGAACATACAGAAGAGAAAACAATTTCTCTTATTACTTTGAACACGCCAAATTTTATTGAATTAATTATTCAAAAATTCTCTGCGCTTTCTAAAATAAAACTGATTTTTGGATATATTTTACGTTACTTACATAATTCACGCAACCCCAAAAATAAAAGAACTGGTATGATATCTTTACAAGAATTGAATCAGGCATTACTGGTGATTGTGAAATACATTCAACACCTACATTTTGAAAACGAAATTCAAAAATTGAAAACAAAAAAACCAACGTCAAAATTCCTTCGTAAACTCAACGCCTTTCTTGATGATAATGACATTCTCAGAGTGGGAGGTCGCTTGAAAAATTCGAATTTATCTTTTTTGAAAAAACATCCTGCAATTTTACCCAAAAGTAGTCGCTTGACACAGTTGTTAATTCATGATTTTCATATAACTTATCTACACCCTGGCGCACAAACTCTTCAATTTTTAATTTCGCAACAATTTTGGATTTTATCCGCAAAGAGTTCAATTAAAAAAGTAGTTTCAAATTGTAAACAATGCTGGCGTTTATCACCGAAACCCTACCAACCTTATATGGGAGATCTTCCTAGTTTTAGAGTTTCACAAGTCAAAGCGTTTTCGATTGTTGGTCTGGACTATGCCGGCCCATTTTCAACTTCATCAGGGAAGTTTCGCGGTGCAAAAATATGCAAAGCATATATTTGTCTATTTGTCTGTATGGCTACAAAATGCATACACTTGGAGCTTGTCTCAGATATGACAAGTGAAGCCTTTATTGCGGCTTTACGGAGGTTCGTTGCACGTAGAGGACGTTGCGATACTATTATATCGGACTGTGGAACTAATTTTGTAGGTGCAAGTAGGGAAATTTCAAAATTAATGGAACAAGCCGCCGAACGCGAAACCATTAAATTCAAATTTAATCCGCCTGGAGCACCGCATTTTCAGGAATGGCAGAAGCCGGGGTGAAATCCGTGAAAACACATATTTATCGTGTGATCGGGGAGCAAATAATGACGTTTGAAGAATTCTATACTCTTCTGACTCAGATTGAAGCACTATTGAATTCTCGTCCACTATGCCCATTGAGTAACGATCCTAACGATTTGTCAGTTTTGACACCAGGACATTTTTTAACTCTGGAACCACTGAGCACGCTGCCTGACCCAGATTTAACGCATTTAAAAACAAATAGACTTAATCGATGGCAAAATTTGCAAAATATCCTACAATCATTTTGGAAAAAATGGTACAATGAATATTTACATACACTTCAACAAAGAAGTAAGTGGATGGATGCTTCACATTCAGTTAACATTGGAACTGTAGTCCTTATAAAAAATGAACAAGTCGCTCCTATGAAATGGCTTCTAGGGCGCGTTGAGAAGTTATACTTTGGAAGGGATGGTGTAGCTAGAGTTGCCGATGTTCGAACAAAAAATGGCACAGTGAAGAGAGCTTTGGTAAAGTTATGTCCTATACCAAATGCCGAGTTTTCAAGTGATATTTAAATTATTTCATAATTTAGTGGGGGAGAATGTTCAATCTTTTTCACCCATTAATTCATTTATGTTTTGTATTGTTATTTTCTTTAATTGGAGAGAAACATATTTCATTTTTATAGTATTATATTTCATTATTGCCTTTCAAATCTACCGCGTATATTATGTTGAAAATCGCACAAATCCAAATCGCTCCCTCTGGTGAGGAACCGAAGGAAAACCAGTTGAACGAAAGACTCCGCACGAATAGTGAGTGATTTAAAATTCGCTGTTTTTAACGCTTTCGCTATTTTCAATCCGCAAAGGCAACGCTTGCTGCTAATTCCGCTACACGCTTACGCAACCTATATACAGTCCACATCGAAGAAGAGTTGGAAGTCGCCTAGAAGAGGGATCAAGGTGAGTGCATTTTCAACTGACGATTTTCTTCTCTTAATTGAACCATAACTTACGCGACAACTTACCTATTGATAAATATTTCTAGTTTTGTGTGTTTCAGGTACCATATATCATCTCCAATTTCAAAACTTATAGATTTTTCAGAAAAATATTAGATTTCAATTCAAAAAACATTTTAATAAGTTCAGTGACTACTTAGACCAATTTTATTATTACGTCAACTCCTAAAGTAAAGTTAAAATAGTACGGTTTTCATGAAATTATCAATTCATCCTATTAGCAATCATTGGAAATCTTTAGAATCAAATCCAAAAAGAGTAATACTATTAAAGTGCAGATGATAAAAACTGGCATAAAACTAATTTTATTTCAGCTCACCTATTAGTTTCACCACTTCCTCTACAGATTCTCCTGGAAGTTTGAAAAGAAGTCGAGAAGATACCTCAACTGATAGTGAGGGTAATAAGGGAGAAATAAAAATGGCTAGACGGGAGATTAAAATCCGACACAACTATAGGTTGGTATCATAATGAATTCTTTAACATTAAATATTTCCATAAAAATCCATATCACGTATCTATAATCACTCAGTAAAACAAAAAATTCTCAGTTGGGTGAAAAAGTTGGTTTTTATTATATAAGCTGTAAAACCTCTATAGCTTATTAGATTACATTTTATTTGGTTTCAATTGAATTGTTTTATTGCAATTTAATAAATATTCAACAGTTTGAATAACATTATTAATTTTTCAGTGCACCACCTAAACTTCTTCGTCAACTAAAGAATGCCAATGTTAAGAAAACTTTGGCCCAGAAAAAATTAAAAATGGCGAAAGTGAAGGTTAGACGTTTGAAAATAGAGTTATGAGCTTGAAAGAAGTTGTATGGAATGTGAAGACAAAAAACTTGCTTTGTGAGAATGGTGTTCACTTCATTGAAAAATCGATCACTGGAGTACCGTTATCTATATTGAAAAGATCCATAGAAGTTGCGAAGAAAAATCTCAAGGGAAACAATATAAAAATACATTCGGGGATGACATCAAAACATTTGCTATGACATTGCAATTCCTATCATCAAAGGCATATTTATATGTTAGGAATACTTTTGATCTTGCTCTTCCAGCACCATCGACCATTAGAAAATGGCTGAGCAAGGTTAATTGTGAACCCGGATTCTGCGAGAATTCCTTCAATAGCTTGAAAGTCTTTGTTGCTGAAAATAGGCAGAAAAAGAAAGACACTTTGTGTAGTCTTATGCTTGATGAAATGGCAATAAAAAAACAAATTGAGTTGAGAGACATGAAAACATGGAGATATGAAGATTATGGGACCGGGATCAAAGATGATTCACTCAAGTGTGCCACTGAAGCACTTGTTCTGATGGTTGTTTCATTATATGGCAACTGGAAATTACCCATAGCATATTTTCTCATACATTTAATGACTGGCTCTGAAAAAGCAAACATCACAAAAGAGGATTTGAAGAAATTGCATGAAGTTGGAGTGAAAGTAGTATCGGTTACGTGTGATGGACCTTCAGCTAATATCACAATGGCTGAGAAACTTGGTGGGGTTATTCGTAATTTGAATAAACTCCAAACTAGTTTCAAACATCCAATGACAAATGATAAGGTGTTCATTATTTTTGATGCATGCCACATGCTCAACTTAGCCAGAAACAATTGGGCAAGCTGTGGAATATTCCTAAATAGCAAACATGAAAAAATTTACTTTGGATTCATTAACAGACTACACATTGTACAAGAAAAAGAATTTTGTCGTTTTGGTAATGAAATTGGGACAAATCATATCAATTGGAAGTCTCAAAAAATGAAGGTATGTTCTGAATTTCTATAATGGGATGACCCTTAATTCAACTTGTACTTTTAGGTAAATTTGGCTGCGCAGACTCTTAGTGCAAGTGTTGCAAATGCCTTGGAATTTTTATCAAGAGATATAAAACATCCAGACTTCATAGATGTAGCCCCAACAATTGAATTCATCAGAATTATTGATGGGTTATTTGACTTGTTGAATTCAAAGAACCCATTTTCAAAAGGATACAAAACACCTTTGAAAAAGTCGAATGAATCTTTCTGGAGGCCACTATTAGAAGAGGGTTTCACCTATTCGAAATCTTTGAAACATATGGATGGAACATATCTGCATGTTACATAAAATATGAAACCGATTGTTGGATTTTGCACTACAATACAGTCAATATTAGGAATTTATGATGAATATGTCAAGTAAGAAAACTCGCCATTACAATATTTGCTGACATACAAGTTTAGTCAAGATCATCTCGAATTATTTTTCTGTAGCATTCGGTAAGAAAGTTCATTGAATCACCCTAAATATTAACGAAAAGTCTTATTTCATGCATGTTTTTTTTGGTAATTTTAATGTTCTGACATTTTTATCAGTATGTATTGTTGATTTCCCAAGTAATTAAATTGATATATTCTCAACTACTCTTTGTTTTTCAGAGGAAGGAATGGTTGGAATAATAATCCTAGTTCTACTACACTTTCAGAAGACTCTGCTTAAACATTGATTTAAAAGTGTTGAAAGGGAATTGTGATATATTAGACAGTACTAAGATGCTCACCAGAACTTGATCTGGGTGATATAACAATTATAAAAAAATATGAATTTGATTACAATGACCTGGTTATAGAATATGATGAATTTGTTCATATAATTGACATTTTACCATCCTTGACACTTTTGAATGAAAACGTGGTAACTTACATATCAGGATATGTTGTGAGGTCAATTATTACTAAACAAATTAAATGCACAGTATGCCTTGATTCATTGGAAGAGTCAAATTATAATGCATTGGATCTTCAATTCTTGTTATTATATAGAAAGGATAGAGGTGGTCTCATAAAACCATCTAAAGATGTTATACAAATTTGTATGTATACAGAAAAAAAAATTCGCCAAATTCTAAACATAACAAATAATTTAATGCCAAATGAAAAGAATTTTTTGGAGACTTTTATTGTGCAAGCTTCAATGTTTTTGTTCCAACAAAAAAGTGTTTTTAAATGTTTGGAAGATCATATTTTTGATGCTTCTCCATACGAGTTGAATCACACAATGAAGTTGATAAGACTAATTGTAAGAATTTATTCTAAAATAAGATTTTACAAAGTTGCCAAACGACAGACTGATCTCATTAGGGGAGAATTAAAAAGGAAAAAATTGAGCAAACTAATTTTATTTTATAATCAGTAATTACAGTTGATTGTTTTTTGTACTGCTTGTTTATTCTTTTATTTCTACTCTATAGTTTAGATTAGAATAATCTGTTTCTGAA
This sequence comes from Gonioctena quinquepunctata, assembly GCA_018342105.1. Classification (NCBI taxonomy): domain Eukaryota; kingdom Metazoa; phylum Arthropoda; class Insecta; order Coleoptera; family Chrysomelidae; genus Gonioctena; species Gonioctena quinquepunctata. The sequence goes on along the minus strand of JAFIRS010006280.1, from coordinate 9,057 downwards.
ATTTTGTAATTTATTTTTGGTTCCAATTCTGCAGTGTTTGGAATCCTTGTCTTGGCATGGTTATCTGCCACTTATAAGTATGTAAACTATATGCACCTTTGTATTCGTATGAATTATTCAATCAATAAATATTTTGTTTTGTTGTTTTTTGTACTGCTTGTTTATTCTTGTATTTCCACTACATAAGTTTATATTGAAATGTCTAAAATTTTGAAAATGTTTTATTCAGAACACGTTATAACTCAAAATGAGCAATTTCTTAGTATAAGAAAAAAACAATTGCAGACTATTATGTGGCAAATCATTATAATAGTATTTTTCCGCCAACTGATATTCATAACCAATCTTTTTATTTAAAATGAAGCATCATTTACTATAGATACGAATAGTTTTTTTACTCTACTGCGAAATACAAGTGAACTTTCAAATTAATTCAGAATTTCTGTTTTATTTAGAATTTTTTTAAAGTTTGAAAAAAGTGCCATGTTTTATTCGGCGTTAAAGTGAGTTTGAGTGGACTGCATGAATGGCTCACATCATAATTCCAGATCAAGTCAAATTCGGCGATTTTTTTGTCCTGATGTTCTTGTGGCCGAGGAACATTTTGATTGTAGAATTCTACCTTGTAGCACGATTGCCAATGATTGATATTTGATCAATATCAAGTTGAAATGGGGCATTTTGAACTCAATTCACATATGTATTCATTTAGAATGTAGACAGTAGTTCATTTAGTAGCAAGAATTCAGCTAATTAAATATTTTTTCTGTTGAGACATTCTGATATTCTATGAAGTATGATATTATCGAATACATGTAAGTTGCAGGTTTGAATAAATATTTTCATTCAATACAAACATGTCTATCCACTCCCACCATAAGATTGGTTGTTTATATAGTAAAAAAACAATTCAATATAGACTCGTCATTCATGAAAGTTTGCGAGTAAACATCTTGTGAAGGAGCTAAAAAGCAATAAAGTATTGAAATATTGTTTATTCATCATTGAAATTCGAACTCCCGAATTGAAAAGGAAACATTTTCCTTTTTAAATCAAGAAATTAAAAAAAAATAAAACAAACTATGCTTTTTCATCCAGTTAACGGATTTATTTTGGAATGTACTAAGAACTCAAATATATAGATGAGTTAGGAGGAATGCTTTTTAAAGAATGTAGGTAGGTACTCACCAGATTTCACTCATAATCAGACATTTTTGTCAACCAAAATATATTTCCACCATTATCAGGGAGACCCAAAGCATTGAAAAACTGTTTTAACTCGATATGTTACTTCATTTGAAATTGTTTCTGTACTGTACCCAAAATTATTCGAGTTTTGTTCTTCGGTGACCAGTATTCATCCTCGTTAAACGAATTCTTATACTGAAATCGGGATTTTTCCAATACTTTTAAGGTCTGAAGGGGTTTTGGAATAATGGAAGATGATGACTAGAGCTTAAGTTCGAAAGAAAAGCAATTCGAACTTCAATATTCTATTTTATTCTAGGTTGAGATCTATACATTTGATTATAAATTTTTACTCCTTTATACTTACATCTACTCTATCAATAATCCCCAAGATAATAAATATCAGCTACCGTTCAAAAAGCTGTTGAAAATTACCAATAAATTCTACAATAAATAGTACCAAAAATAAATTTTTATTAAATATCTTCAATTCAGCTTCAACAATAGCATACATAATATTTTATTGAAGCCGGCCCTGTTCAGAAATAATCTGACGCTGTGCATGCGCATTAACAGGCACTCCGATCTTTTTACAACACCTCTGTCCTATTGAAATAGCATTCTAGAGTAAGTATATATATTATGATTTCTATGGGCAATACCTATGTGAAAAGCATTTGAGGCAATTTCTCATGCCATCTAGTACTTTTATACTCGTTCTTCCATAAAAATGGCCCGTAACTTGGCACCCTCTGAACCAAACACCATTAATTCGAAGAACTACAGAATTTTTGCAAAGTTTCCTTCTAAATCGTAGATCCAGATGAAGTTTTCTGTATTGTCGTATTTCAAGCAAACCTGGGACGAATCATGAACTAAGGTCGATCTAGAAAGTGTTGGCGATATACATTCTTATTTGGAGATCAAGCTTTATTCTAAAGATATAAAAGAATAACTGACTGACTGACATATCAACGCACAGCCCCAAACTCCTGGGGCTGAAACAGTGAAAATTTGCATGTGGATTTTTGGAAATGTAACTCCTAAGGTGGTGAAAAAGGGCATGAAAGTTTGTGTGAAAATCCGTAATTTTTGAATCATTAAATCTGACAATCTGTCAAATTAATGTTCAAAGCTAGATGGAATCACATAAAGAAAAATACAAATTTTACGCGGACGAAGTTGCGGGCACTAGCTAGTTCATAATAAATCTGATTTGAAGCATTTATTGATTCCTGTAATCATGGCCGATAGAGGTTTCCTCATTCAAAAGATATGTGATAGAGAATTTTATAAATTAAATACACCACCATTTTTGCAGGAAGATCAGGATCAACTGTCGCAGAAAAAAATATTACAAACAAAAATTGTAAAGGCTCGAGTTTATGTTGAGAAAATGATTGACCAAATAAAGAATTGGAAAATATTATCGAATGTTGTGAAAACCAATATGATCGATTGTATTTCTGAACCGATCAACATATAAAACAAGCAAAAACTCAAATCGAATATGAAGCAAACACAAGGGAAAAAAATTGAAACCACTGCCGCACACTTAGGGCGGGTTCATCAATGCCCGGTTAAATCTGTCAGCTACGTAGCCCTCAGCTAACTCTAGCCGCTAGCCAAAGTCTCAGTTACATTAGATAGCGTTTATCAATGCACCACATGACCGACATGTAGCTAACTGGAGGCTAAGTGTAATTGAGCATTTGGCAACCTTGTCCGTGATATAAACGTGGGTGTAATGTTGTCAGAGTGTAAATTTCTCATTTTAATTTGGTGTAAGGAGGATCATCTGTTACATGAAATATACATATTTTAAATTTTACTCGCCTATTTTGTTATAACACACTTTAATCAAGAATATAGGAGTGATGGTTTTTATTTATGTTTGTTACCGCAAGCCTACTCTGGCAACACCGTAGGTAATGTCACTTGTCAGTATCAAGTGTCAAAATTGTGGTGGTACTGTTATTTTTATATATCGATTTTATCTGGTCTGTGTTTAAGTGTGTTTGCTTTTGAAAATGTCCAATGTTATGAAATCATTCAATTTCAAACGAAACATACAATATATATTTTAATACAATTACCTCTTCTAGTTTCGGACAGCAAAACAGCTTAAAAATAAATATGAATCAACAAAAAAAGAAATGCGGAAGAAGCATTCTGACCATAAGGTGTACGTACGTAAGTGGTACAGGTGGCGGCCAATTCGTACCTCCACCTAACCCTACAAATGAACATAAGAAAATATTGGCAGATACAATAGTCTTGTCAGTGGAGGGATTAGCCAGCCAATTTGACAATGATGCTGTTGCAGGTATGATGTTACAAACATCTTGTATTATGTATATCTAGTTTTGTTTCAGTTATATTGTGAAAAAAAATTTGTACTATAGTACAGCACCGTAAAATAAAACACATATTGTAGGACGTTCTGGAATATCGTCAGAAATAGTTTTAGAGGTAAGCGATACCAATGATGATGAATTAGAGGTGGATTGGAATAATCCCAGTGCAAGACTATGGCAAACACCAAAACACCATCTCATTACAAAGATAGATTTCTCCAGTAATGGTAAGTACCTGTGTATGAATGGAAAATAAATTCAATTTTTTCCCGACAAAGACAGTAGCAAATGGACCAATATTATTCTTTTACAAATTCAAGGGCAACATATTGATATGTCTTAACGTAGAGTTACTGTCTATGGATAGTCTATAATAATAATGTTTATTTATCAAAAGATAATAAGCAATAAGGAAAGCTAATAGGCGACATATTTATATAAAGAACATGTTTGTACCTGATCTATCAACCCTCAAATTTTTAAGCATGAATTTTATTATATAACGACACCCTATATATAGCTTTATTACACTACATTGTGGATTTTTAATAACCTGTTGAAATTTTAGTTGAAGACATGGTCGTCGAATCTTCGTCAGTTACAGACGATGTGTCACATCCCAACAATGCCACAGAAACGTTGGCTAGAAATGAGCCAAATGAGGAAGGTATGAATCGTTATAACAATAGGTAAGCAGTTAGTTACTATTTTGTTTTGTTTTTTCGATTTTACAACATTTAATTTATGAAGTTTTCAAGCAATCTGTAAGATTGTTCTCAAATTGTTTATCTATTACAATTTCAAAACATCTTTTCAATAATTATTACCCTATATAATAATAGCCTCAATTCTTTTTATATAATTATTATACGTGTTTCAATATTTATATGAAAGGTTTTTTTTTAAATATAATTTGCAGTTACATGTGTTTTTGTTAAGAGGAAATATTTATTTTTAGGAAAAACTGAGGAAAAATCCTAGGCCATAAAAAAAGGGCAGGCCAGGCGAACTCCAGTATTGCCACGGAAAAGAACTGTGAGTTCCGTGTCAGGAAAATTTGAAGAGGTTGCCGAAAAAAGACTGCAGTTACTTGAACTACAAACACGGGTTGTTAAAAATAAAATAGTGCAGGATGAAGCTGAACATGTTGAAACCATGGAAATTTTACAATTTCGAAAAACAAAGGAATTACTTGAAATTGAATATATGCAACGGCAAATGAATGAATGATCGTTAATATCCTTAGCCATGTATTTTTGTTAAATACCTGATTGCCGTTGTTTTTTTTAAATTTAATTGAGTAGTTTTAGTTTTAATTATATAAGTATATATTGTTTTTTTATTTGAATACAAATACATTATTAGTAAATTGAAATTTTGTTTATTTAAAGAATTGATATAAAAAATTATTGCTGAACAACTAACCCTCTAAAATAATTATTAATTAGATTATCCCTGGCATTGTTGATGTTGTTTTGTACAACACCTTCTGGCTGGATTTCTTCGTCAAAATCAATATTTACGGCTATTTCTTCAACATTAGGAAGATCCTCATTTTCAGCTATGGCAATATTATGTAGTACAGCACAAGCTACTATCACAGCCATTGTTGTATTTAGTTTTAATCTAAGGCCTTTAGATAATATAGGAAATCGTCTTTTCAGAACATCATACTGCCTTTCTACGGGATTCCTTGTTCTTCTCACTGAAATATATATTTTAATCAAATACCTAACATTTGACATAACATAACAAAAAATATTGTGCAATATTTTACAACAACTACTAACCAGCTCCATTGTATAATTGTTCCACCTCTGTGTTGGCATTTAATAGTGGGGTAATGATATATATTGTGTTGGAATACCCACTGTCGGCTACTATGGGACAATTGGGAAATTCATTACATAACAACCGTCGCCTTACATTGGAGTTGTCAAAAACTGTTCGATCATGTGATGAACCAGCGTGCTACTATGTCCAAAAATTTTAAATTAGGATCCGATATGGTCTGCACATTTATGGAAAAATAACCTTTCCTATTCCTGAATGTTTCAGCATTGTTGCCCCCTAGAATGAAGATAATAGGAACTATGTAACAAGCATTATACTACTCCAGAAATACCTAATATGAATTTGATTTTCCATCCTTTTGTTTGAAATTCCCTCACCTTTTACTGATTACATCAAATGTCCCTGCCTTTATTATGCGAATTACAAATTCCCTAACATTTTCAGAATTTTTGAGGACAATTTTTTTGGTCCCCGACTTTTCCAGGCTCTCCTGCCAAGTAACCCAGTGTCTATATAAAATTTCAATTCGTTCAAAATCACAGGTTTTCTGAGTAGTCAAAATGGGTTACATAACCCTTTTTACTGAAGTACTACAAATATTTCATATACTTCTACCAGGATTCTGAATCCTTACGAGGGTGCAATCTAAAGATCCAATCACCCTGGGTAATCTTGCTTTTGCATAAAAGTTTCTCTGAACTTCTTGGATCTCCTCTTCAGTTGTTGGCATTTCAATATAATGTCTAGCCAATGAAGCTAGTGCACATGACAATTTTTTTATAATGTTACAAGCTGAAGCCTTACTGATATTTATTAAGTCAGCAACAGTTAGCCAATGAAGCTAGTGCATATGACACTTTTTTTATAATGTTACAAGCTGAAGCCTTACTGATATTTATCAAGTCAGCAACAGTTAGTAGAGAGCTTCCTGTTGCATAAAACCGAAGAGTCACAAGCAACTGATTTATTGGACTAATGGAATGGTTTCTGAAAAATAAATATTTGCTTTGCTAAAGTGCAACGACTTTTGTAAAGTAAATAATTGAAAGTAGTACATAGGGTCAGTAATGATTTCAAGTTGACCTTCAATTTGTTGGAGTATCATGTGAACACTGGGTTTAGACAGTCGAAACCGAGTAGTAACCTCGACATCATCGAGCTCTTCAAAGGGATTCATCCGTTCTTTAACAGTATACGGTCGTCTTTCGTATTCCACAAATTCCAATATTTCTTCAAGCTCTTCATCGAAAAGGTCGTCAAGTTCCCCAAGATCCATTGACAATAATAATGAAACGAAATACAAACGCACAGAACCCATATTAATTGGACGCTACTAAACCACTATAAATAAATCAAACTGGAAGCTTTTCGATTTCGCCCCAAACGATGATAATACATTGAAATTTAAAATTGAAATGATGCAAAATATAAAGGTGATCTATGCAAAATATAAGCAAACAATCACGACAATTGACAATTAGAATCACGGAACACCACTTTCTCGTATTTAACTGCATGCTCTATGGTTAACATCAACTTGATAGTGGCAGCTAGGATAGCCGAAAGTTTGACTGACAGCTAATGCAAACTGGCAGTTGATAAACACTTTGGCCAACAGCTAAGATTTAGCCGAAGGCTACAATATTTAACCGAGCATTGATAAACCCGCCCTAACTACCAAACAGAAAAATGCATAGACGAGAGTTCTAAACTGATATTGACCGCAAACTCAATGTCAACATTTCCCGACTGATTTCAGCGCCATCTACGTGGTTGGAGTCATGAACTAATCAATGGGCGGCAATTTTTGAATTCGACTCATGAAAAGAAATCACGAGACCACCGTACTCAGCCCAGCCAAGGAAACCTTTCTGTCGAGCATCCTCGACCACCGTCCTTTATGTGGTACTGAGGATTCCTTAACACAAAGGATTTCTCAGCATAGTGTTGGGCAAACAGGGAATATTCAACCAAAATGGCAAACCCAGCTATCACCGTGTTGAAAACTCAAACCATTGACGAATGGATTTTTCTCTGAAGGAAGAATATTGAACGTGAGAAGCTAAAAAATCCCTCTTCATTATATCCGATGTGCTTGGTAATTAAAATATTTAAAAATTTTTTTTTATAAAAAGGTAGCATCTTTATGAAAATTGTAGATATGATCACTTTATCGTACGCTTATCACTAACACCCCTGAATGCACCATTTGATGATAAGTTACCATTATCAATCTGTGAACTACATCAATGTATTGTTACATATAATTAGTACAGCACCCATCGAAATGTTAAATCAGGAGTGATAGTGAAATACATACTTGTGTACTATTAACAGTAAAGCCATGCATATTGACATTATTTCCATTGTTATCTGAAACTCAGTCCATGATATAATGTCTATGGCCTATGGTCACAGAACACCTTACCTACATAGAGGCGTGATTCAAGCGTACCGCCAAAATAAAATTTTTGGCTTGTTTCTAATCAACCTCAAATTTCTAGGCGTCGGATTGTTGTCATTGATGGCTGTTTGGTATTTAAATTTGTGAACAAAGTGCTTTGTATCTTGTATCATTAATTTCCAACTGTTTTTTCGGGACTTGATTTATCACTTGAAATGTATTTCAACCGACAGTTTGAATTTACCGCCCAGAAATGACATTATACAAGCCAAATTTTAAATTAAGGTCACGAAAATTTGACCCCAAAAGATCAAAGGGCCGCCTTCCAGTGTAGGTAAGGTGTTATGTGCTATGGTTTTACTTCATCATCGATTATCGAATTCATCGATATCGATATGACGGTTGGCGGTTCGATCGATGCGGTCGATTCCTGCTATTAATTTATTTAAATGCTTGTGATTCACTGGAAGTGGTTGGGTTGGATGTGAGATGCAACGCACACGATTTAGATCACAGTTTATTTTTTTAGCTATAAACTGTGATTTAGACTTTAACTGTGCAAGTTCAATTTCTAATGTGGTAGCGATGTATCGATTAGTTCGGTTTGAAGAAGACAATGTTTTCCACGTTTGTGGAAAACGTGAGATTCGTGGTAAATTTGCTAAATTGGTGGATGGCCATATGTACGAGGCAGAATTAATAGGAAGATCAAATTGCCAGAGAACATTAAACTGTGAAAATCTGGAAAGAAAATTTCCAATTATTCTTTTGCCACGAATAGGTAAGAAAACATGTGTTTTTGGTTACCAAAACACTGATGGAATATTTTTTTCAGATCCGAGTTCTTGCAAAAAAAAAACATGAAACACTAGGAGACCAGGCCAAGTCTGATGTAGTTGATTTGGAAGTACCTACCTGCTGGATCCCCAAAAACGGCTGATTTATCACAAGAAACAGAGAAGGTCGGTAAGTAAAATGCCGTGAAATCCGTATACATTTGCTTTACTTGGGTTGAAGTCTCTAGATGTGGACCTCATTTTGTTTTATGTTTTCAGTTGAACTCTCAAAAAGCTAATTTATATTTCAATGTTTTCCCTTTACCATAGAGAAAAGTGATTTGTCATATCATCAATTTTTGATAATCAACAAACTCATTATTTCCGAAGAAACTTTCAGTCCAAACTACCTTTTTCATGTAATCATGAATTTGGCAGATGAAAAATTGGTATAACAAATCACACTTCCTCGATGGTAAATGGAATTTTATAGCAATTATAACAAGAAATATAGCCAACATCATATTGAGTTCACAAA
>JAFIRS010006279.1:0-40226 GCA_018342105.1 Gonioctena quinquepunctata | reverse complement strand
AGCCCTTTTTAAAATTACGAATTTTTATTCATACCTTTTTTGGGAAACCAAACCCCCTTTTTTGGCCTGGGGATCTTCATCGGAATATCTAAATGTTCGGTATTATGAAATTTCCCCGGAAAACCCCATTTCGATTTGTCGATTGTTTTTCAAGTTTAATTTTGCAGAAAACCTGTTTGAAGTGGAAAATCAGGGGGAGTTTTTTTGGGTTTTTTTAAATTTTGAAATTTTTGGGTTTTGGGTTTCCCAAACTTTTTTAGGCCCAAAACTTGATTTTTCGAAAAAAAATCTTTGGGAATTATTTTTTTGGGGTTTTGGATGTTTTTGGGCCCCGTTGGAAAGGATGTTCTTGGTTGGGTTTGGGAACGTTTGGGGGGTGAAAAATTTTGGGGTTTTTTGCTTTTTTGTTGATGAACATTTTTTTTAAAATTTAAAGGACCAAAGGTTTCTTTGTATTTGATATTGATTTGATTGGTTATTGGAATATTGAAAAAGGAAGGGGGTTTTTTTGTTTTCACCGGGATTTCTTTTTTGATTTGATTCGGATTGGGTTTTGATTCAATTGGGGTCAAATTTTTGGAGATACCTAATATTTTTTCCGTTCTAATGAAATTAATAGCGTTAACATTGTTTCCTTTCCCTTTGGAAAGAACCTTTAAAACCAAAAGGGGTTTTTAAAACCCCAACTAAAATACCCGAGACCTTGTTGTTTAAATTTAATTTTTTGGGTTTAAAAAGTGCGTACATTTTGATTTTTTTCATGGATTGCTAAATAATTTGAAATTGTTTTCAATATTTTTCTAACTTTTACCCTTAAAACTGAAAAAGGGGTCTCTTTTGGGCCCCTGTCTCAATTATTCAAATCAAAGGGACAAACAGGTCTCATTTCTGTGGTGGGGCAAAGTTTCTTTTAAAACATTTTGATATCGGAAGGGTTTTTTAAGCAGTTGTTAACATCCGAGGGGGCCCTTTTTCAGTTTACAAATAATTCGAAAAATAATCACATTTTGATAATTATTTGCATTTGCATTTCATAGAAATGGGTGTGAATGCTTAAATTTTTTCAAAAAAGAACCCCAATTCTTTCTTTTCACCTTTAAAAATCGGGTATATTTTTCCGGGTGAATTTTGGTAAAATTTTGGGAATTCCCAAAAGGGTTTATTGATTGTAGAAATTTTCCCCAAAATTGATAGATTATTGGTTTTCAAGGTAATATTATTATGTTTTTTAAATTGAACTTATTTCAACTCTGGGGAATCTTCACTATCATTTTTTGGGGAGGGGAAAATCCCCGAGGAGTCTAAACAAAACAAAAAAATGACTTACAAAGAAGAGTATCTTTCACCGAATTTCCGGCTCCCAAATTTCCTGGTTGCGTCTTCGTTTTTCACCGGAAATCTTCAGAAACTATAAAACCTTTTGGTACCCACTTTTCGGCGAGGGACCAAACGGACACGTGGGGAACCTTTTGGGATTGTTATTTAAACCCATAAAAATTTGAAAGTTATCCACGATGGATTCTTGTAACAACCTACCGATGCCCCAAATTTTATATCTCGTTTCGAGATTTTTTTAAAAAAAAACTTTTAAAAAAAATTCAAATTACAAAAAAAATGGATGTTGACAGTACAAATTTTTTATATCAAGCCCGGCTTAAAAAATAATTTTTAAAGGAACGGACGGGGAAAATTTCGGTTGACGCTTTTCCCTGGAACTGCTCGCATCTCGAAAAAGATACAAAGTGCTGAGTTGGGGAAAATCAGCGAGGGTTTCGTTCTCACGGTACCCTTTTAAATTTTAGAATATAATTTTTGGTCAAAAAGCAAATTAGAGAAAAACCTTCACCGAATTTTTTTGGGTTTTTATCTGTAGAAAAAAAAAAGTTATAGGTATGAGTTACTTTTGAGATAAACAGTATGTGTGTCCTGATGTATCACGTTTCCAAACCGGAAGAAAAAATGATCATGATGAATCCCATACTAAACTGAAACTTTTTTTTTCCTTTAAAAAACGACGTTTCCATGGGGGGGTTATCGCCATTTAATACATATAAACATCATCAAAAGGAAAACCATTTTTGGGAACGTGCGTTTCGAAACTCCATTCCAACGTTTCGTTATTTCAACTTTTTTCAACATCGTTGAAACGCCATTTTTTTTACCAAAAAAACAAGGGGCCGTTTCATTTTTAACGTTTTGGTACATTTGAAAGGCCAATTTTGGGGGTGAAAAAAAAGTAGCAATGATTTTTTCCCATTAAAATGTATTTTTTTAAAAACCCCCAATAAAAAGGTAAAAAAAAACTTTTTTGTCGTTTTTTGGATCCCTTTTGGGGGCTATTTTACAAGCTATTCTTTTTACTTGTTAGTTCTTTGGGGGTCAAATCTTCGATTGAAACTTGATATGGGGGGGTTTTGGGGTTTCGAAAATTATAAAATTTTCTGTCACAATCAAGGGAATTTAAAAGTTAAACTTCAGGATGGCGAATGATTTTTGTGTTTTTATGGTCGATTCTATTCAAAATTGGTGTGTAGGGGTTTTTGGGGTCGAAGATCTTTTTAAAGTTCAAAACTCACAGGTAAGAGACCTTGTAATAACGATGCTTTTAAAATGGAGATTAAAAAACAACAAAAAAGAAAAATTGAATAATTAAAAAAAAATTTTTGCAAGATAAGTTTTTATTTAAGCCGTGAAAATTGAAACGTAAAAAAATGAGTTTAAGTCATCGCTGTTAATGATTTAATTATTTTTGTTGAATTATTTTTTCAATAAGTTTGTCGGAATTGAAAATGAAATTGATACTTGACTTTTTCCCCACCAAAAAATTTTTTCCCAATGATTTTGGGCTGTCCCTTACTTTCATGAATACTTTGTAAAATCAGACATTTTGAAAAAGTTCTTACTCCCCAAACCCAACCACTCCCCAATCAAATTAATTTTTTTTTGCCCTTTTTTACTTTGAAAAAATTTCATTTTTTTAAGGGGAAAAAAAAAAAACACCCCAAATTTGGGAGCTTTCACCGTTTTTCCTAATTTTGAAGATTTTTTTTTCTTCCACGAATTTTCCCCTTTACATTAAACCTATTGATAGCTACTAAATTCTTTCCCTCTATATATAACAAAAATTTGGAAATATATTTTTTTATTGGGTTTCCAAAAATTTTTTAATATTATATATATATATGTATATATATTTTATACTAGGGCCCCGACAGACTTTTCCCCCGGCCCAAAATTTTTATATTTTCCCAAAAAATGTTTTCCCCAAAAAATTTTTCCCGTTACCCTCTTTTTCCCCCTTTATTTTTTTTTGTCTTTTCCCCCGTTACCCCCTTTATCCTGTCATCCCGTTACCCCTTTTTTCTTTTTCCCCGTTTTTCCCCGTTTTTCCCCGTTATCCCGTTTTCTTGTTATCTCATTTTTTTTTTATCCTGTTACCCCTTTTTTCCCCAACCTTCACCCCGTTTTTCTTTCCCCGTTATCCCGTTTTCCTGTTACCCCTTTTTTATTTACCCCGTTATTCCGTTTTCCGTTTTCCCCCTTATCCTGTCATCCCGTTTTCCTAGAAAAAATGAGGATGGGGTTGACCGTAAAAGGGGTGATTAAAAAAATTGAATTTTAAATTTTTAAAAGACAAAAAAAAAATTTAAAAAATCTTGTTTTAAAAATAGAGGTTGATCGTAAAGGGTGAAAATTCAGGTTGTATGTATTTTCAAATGCTGTATCATAAAAAATAAAAACAAAAATTTTCTGAAAAAAAAAAAATCATGGGTTGGACCACCCTTAACATAAAGGGGGGGATGTTTTTGGAACCCAAAACCATCCGGGGCTTACCCAAAACGCACACAAAAAAAATTCACCCAAATCGGTTACCCGTTTGGGAGCAGAAGTATTGAACAAACGTAATCAATTTGTATATACCTTGTCCCTTTGGAAATTAACAAAAAATTTAATTTTTTTTAAAGATATAAAAAATAAAGGAATGATCCATCATGTGTCAATAAGGGCATTCAAGTCTGTCAGGTTTGGGAGACCCATTAGGGAAAAAATTACACAGGTTTAAAAATGTTCAATTTTTTAAAATCGGGAAAAGAGGTGGATCCGCTGAAAAAAGATTCTGCGAGCAACACATCATGGGATCGTTTAAATTCCAAAACATTCTTTCGATCATAAATATAATTTCGAAACGCAAGACACGTTTCAGTAAAGCTTTTTTTTTGAAACAATAGATTTTTTGTTTTTGAATCAAATTCAAACACTTCCTAGAATTTGTTTTTTTGCATATAATGTATTAGCAATACCATCGGGGAGATAATTGTGCTAAATTGCCTTCAAAAGGGTTTACTAAACGAAATATCAATCCCAATTAAATTTCCTTTTTTCTAAAAGATATGAGACGGGGAACTTTGGGAAAAATCATATAACCTTTATCATAATAAAATTTAAAAAAACGTTTGTTAATGAACAAAGTTACAATGGTACCCCATCTGAAACAGAATCCCCTTCATTCGACTCAGTAGCTCCATATGATCATTGACTTTTCGTTCTCAGCGGAAACACCCAAAGGAAGAAAGTTTTCCAACATCGGGAACCCCTTTAACAGTCCCCCTTTTTCAAATATCAAAAAGAACGTTGTTTACTAGCAGTAAAATTTTCCCGAAAGGACCCGCTGGTGGTCTTGACTCTATTAGACCTAGTCATATTCAAGACCTTTTTTGGTTTTTAGTGCGGGATCTGGGGGGAAAATTTTTAAACCCTTTTTGTCAAAATGAAAATTTTGGTGTTCGTCGGTTCCCTCTGGAATCCCCATAATTTACGGTGCCCCAAAAAAGTTTCCGGAAACGGGAGGGGGGAAATTCACTGATCGGTTTTTTGTATTTTTTCCCGATTAGTGGCAAAACCTTTTTTTAAGAAGAATGCTTCCAATATGGTTGAGAGAAAAAACAATGCTGGGAATGTCGTACATCCGACCAAAATTGTTTCCATTTTTAAACCCGGTGCTTTTGGATTGCCGGGTATATTTAAATTTTTGGGAGATTTTCCCTTTTTTCCCTGGAAGAGGAATATAAAAAGGGGCCCCTTAGGACCTGCGCGGGTTTTTTCCTATAAAATTTTGATTTCGGGGAAAACCCATATCCTTAAAATTTAAATTTTTTTGGTATTTGGATGATGGTTCAGTAGGCGGAAATTTTTTTCTTTTTTCGAACATCTTCAAAAAAATTGTTCAAAAATTGAAGAAATTGATTTTGAACTAAATTTTGATAAATCGAACAAATTTTTTTTGTCAGATGTGGACAAAATTCATTCAAAAAATTTCAAATTTTTCCCCGGCATAAAGATCATTGTTTAAAAGCTGAATGTTCTCTCCTGGTGTTCCTTCAACAATCAAAAAACTTCCTGAATGCCAGGAAGAAAAAACCCCGAAATCTCTCCATATGATGTCAAGTAGATTAAAAAAAACTACCAGCATGTAGCTTTTAAATTTTCGAAAAAATGTCTATCATTTAACAAAATTAATAAAATACATTAAGATTTTTTAAATAGCCACTCGGGGCCCGTTGGGTTTTCCTAAATTTTTTAAAAAATTTAAATTAATTTTAATAATATGATTGTTTAAAGAAAGAATTCTATTCTTAAGCAATCATAAAAATTTTTATTATTAAAAAACTGGTTATTATATATATATATAAATATATATATATATATATATATATATATATATATATATATATTTATATAAACATATACAAAGGTTACAGGTTTAAAAATTTTACACAGTCCAATCGCAAATACTACACTTTAAATTACAGGGCATCGTAAAAATATTTTTGAGGCCTTTTGGGGGTTTTATTTTCATTAAACAAATTTTTGGTGGTCTAATTGAAGGTGTTCGGATGGCGTGAACCCATGAGTTTTTTTTTTTCCGTTTATTAAAACAAATAATCGCATAGGGAAACTTTAAAAGGATGTTTACGGTTTTTTCCGTTTGATCAGCTCTAATCATTTTAAATTTATTTTTATGGAAACGTTCTTGGCCCCCGGGTACTTTGAGAGTTTTAACATTTTGGAAAATTCAATTCACTATCGTAAAGGTTAGGTTTTTTAGGTATGATTGTTACACTATTTTACGCTATCGCAATGTTTTCGTTAGGGGGGTATCGTAATTTTAAAAAGTAAAAACCTTTTTTTTCCCATTGGGGACCTGTGTTTTGGGGAAAAGTTCGCCCTCCTTATTTTTATATTGGGTTTTTAATAATGTTGATATTGATTTTTCAAAGGGGTTTTTTGTTTCGGTTCAAATTTGTGGTTTGGGTTCAAATTTCCCCAAAAAATTTTGATTTTTTACTTTTTCCATCCTTCACATATTTTCTACCCCCTTTAGAAAATACCGAGACAATTATTTTTTTCTTTTTTTTTTCTGGGGTTCAGCAGATCCCCCAATTTAAATTTCGTTTTTGTGGTATCCATCTGGGTTTAGGGAATTTGGTTTTTTGCTCGGGGGTCTGAACTATTTTCCCGTTTAAAATTTTAAAATTTTCCCATTTTTGGGAAAATATATAAAAACCCTTTTCTTGAATTGGAAGATCCCGGGTTATTTCCCAAAATAATAAATTTGATTTGAATCCAAACATGTTGATAACCGGGTTTAGGAAACCAAAAAATATATTCAGTTGCATTGTCAAACCCTGTGGTATGGGGATCATGTAGTATTATACAGTGCTTCCCCAAAAACCCCCCTTCCCCCATTTTTTGGAAACGATTATACAAAACAAGTGAAATTTGGAAACCCGAAAAAGAAGGTTTTTAACTTCCCCCACTAGTGATGATAGATGACGAAATCGTCAAAGATGACGTCACAAGGCCAATTTGGGCCAATAATTTCAAATGGAAAACCCCAGGCAAAGGGGAAAACCCTCTTTTTAAAAATTAAAGAAAAAAACCCCCTTTAATGATAATTTTTTTTTGTTTTGTGTTTATGGGGTTTCAATGGCTCAATTTAAAAATTTAAATTTAAATTCCATTCAGTATGATATTAATTTTGATTCAAGACTCAGTATCTATTTTGAAAAAAGGGAAAAAACCCCCAAATTTAATATTGATAGAAAAAATTTTTGGGGAATTGGGAAAAACCAAAATTGAAATGAAGTTATTTTTTGAATATCTAACGAAAAAAAAAACTTCTCCGGAAAAAACCCGGACATTGAACCACATCTTTATAGATATTTTGAAAAGGCCCCAATAAAAAGAAAAAATTGAATTGGGAAAATTTTCATTTTTTTTCAGATGGGTTTTTTGATTTTCATTCCAATCTTAATTAAGAACCATAAAAAATATTTAAATTTAGGAAAAAAGAAGTTTCCCAAAAAAAAACTTCAAGATATCATTCGTAAATTACGAGGGAAAACATCGCATTCACTAGGTCTTCAATACATTTTTTTCGAAAAAATCTATTTTTTCCCGGGTCATCAGGAAGAGGAAGAAATGGGGAAAAACATTTTCAAGAAGCAATATCACTTCCAAAGATGGAAAAAATTAGAATCATTTTTTTAAAAGACACTTTAAATAGTGTTTTCTGACATTAAAAACCTGTCATGGGTAGATAGATTGATTTGTTGAAAATATAAAAAAGGATGTTCATTAAAACGATTTGGAAACATCGGTTGGGAAAATAAACCAAAATCCCACCCCATCGTCAAAATAAATCTTTGGGGAAAAGGAAAAAAATTCCCCAATTGAATATTGATAGAAATATTTTTCGAATTGAAAAAACTACGATTGAAATGGAGTTTTTTTTTAAAATTTTAACGAAAAAACTACTTTTTCCCCCTAAAACTTGGGGCATTTTAACTACATCTGATAAATATTCTTAAAACCCCAACTCAAAGAAAAAAACTGAAATTGAAAATTTGCATTTTCATTCAGATAGTTATTTGATTTTTTTATTCCCGTCCCAATTAAGAACTCATGAAGATGGATAAAAGAAAAATTTTTCCAAAAAAAAGAACTCACCCGAAATCATTTTTTAAAACGAGGAGGGACATCGCATTCACTGGGTCTTTAATACATTTTGTCGACGAAAATCTATTTCACTTTTTTACGATCTAGGGGAAAACCGGAAGAAATGGAAAACACTATTTCAAAAAAGCAATCTCACTTTGCAAAATTTTGGAAAAAAATAAGAATCATTCCCTTTTTGGGGAAACACTTTGAAATTAGTGTTTTCTGACATTAAAACCTGTCTTTTGGGATGCTAGATTGTTTTTTTGAAAATATAAACAGGATGTCCATAAAATCAGATGGGAAAACATCTGGACTGAAAAATAAACTTTAGTCACTATCTTCCCCTCGTCAAGATAACCTTTTTTGGGGGAAATTCCCTGTTGAAAAGGAAAAATTCCCCAATTGGGAAAATTGATAGAAAAAATTTTTCTTGAATTGGAAACTCCACATCAAAATGAAGTTATTTTCGGGAAAATTTTAACAAAAAAAAACTACTTCCCCGGGTAAAAAACCACGCTGGACATTGAACTGATCCCAAAAGATATTTTGAAAAGGCTCTAACTCAAGAGAAAAAATAAAATAGAAAATTTGCATTTTTATTTGGGTAAATTATTTGATCTTTTATTTTTTTATTTTCTTTTCGAATGAATACCCCAAGAGGTTTCTTGACGATGGGGGAAAATATGACTTAAGTTTATCTTTTTAGTCCAGATGATTCCCCATCTGATTTTGGGAAAATCCTGTTTATATTTTCAACAAAAACAATCAAAATTTATTCGAAGGGGAAATTTCCGAAGTGACCCCCATTCCTTCCCAACAGTGAAATATCCCATTTTTAAACCCTTTTTTCGTACTTTTGTACATGTCGGGAAACACCCACATTCCCGCAACAATATGTTGTTTTAAAACGTCAATATTATCAGGTTCAAAATGGCGTAAACCTTCGGTCAAAAGGGACCCCCCCAGAAAAAAAAAAAAGTTTGGGGGGTCCGGGGGATCGAGCTGGGCACCCGTTGAACCCCGTCATCCAAAATCTAAAGTCCCCTCATCCAAATCCGTCTTACTACACCGTAATATGGGAGGGACCATCCCGTTGGGAAAGTTATTTCCCCAAAATTTCCGAAAATTTATCTGGGTTATCTTCCCAAAACCAAGGATTAACGGTTCTTTCGTTCCTTTCAACAGCCCAGATAAACCTCTCCAGTTAAATTAGTATTTGAAAAAAGGGGCCCCAAAGATGTGGTTTTTCCCCGGATACCTGCCCAAACATTAAAATTCTGGGGAAATTGGGTATGTGTTTCACGAAAAAAACGGGGGGATTTGGGCACCCAATACCCGGATTTTGTGTATTTACATTTCCATTTTTGACAGAAAGTACTTTCGTCACCAAAACAAATTTTTTGACATAGTTTTGGTTTTTGGTTAATTTTTGGTTTTTCCCTATTTTCACAAAATTCCAATCTTTGGGTGGGGTCGTCTGAGAGTTTTATGAATCATTTTTTATTTGTATGGATGGGAAATTTTTTTTTTTCAACACCCGGGGACTGTTCTTCGACCGACTTTAGAAGGAGTGCAACGGGGTTGTTTAAAAAAGTAGGGAAACCTATTACTTCTGCCAGTTTTATCCCAAATTTTCCCCCATCAGAAATTTGTGGTCTGCCAGACGTTTCGGGAAACATCAATAAACCCTTGTTTTTAACCCAGAAAAAAGCCCCCGCCAAAAAACCCCTCGAAACGGGGGGATGGGGAAACCCCATTAAAAAAAGCGTTTTGATGAATATTTTGTCCAGTTTCACCAAAATTAGGTCGCTTACTTTATCCCCAGCACGTACCATTTCGTTTTGAAACTTAAACGTTGGCTCACAACAGTTCAACAAATTATTAAAATGTACAAAAAATATTAAAATACCAAAAGCTGCTGAAAACAGTTAATCGTTCGATCAACAATACACAAAATTATTAAATGTACAAAAAATTTGGGGACAATTACAAAAACGTCGAATTAGGAGATTAACAAAACGTCAGCTTATTTGAAAACCCATCCAGTGGCGGAGCTTGAATTTGGAATTTGAGTATTAACTGATTTAATTCATCACAGCTTTGGTTTTCTGGAAATCGGGTTGCAAACTGCCATAAACACAAACAAAATTAGTATCATTGAAAAAGTTTTTCGGTACCATTTAAAAAGAGGTGTGTTGCCGTAGATTCCATTTGAAAATTATTGCACATGGCCCTTGACGTCATCTTTTGACGATTTCGTCATCTATCATCACTAGGGGATTTACAAACCCTAATATTCAGTTTCCAAATTTCACCGTTTATGTATAATCGTTCCAAAAATAAGAGGGGGGGGCGGGGAGACTTTTGGAAGCAACGTATAATGATAAATTATTTTATATAAATGAAACTTCAATTGATCTTATTTTGATTTTTTTGACATTACGATTAATTTGTCAAAACTTTTAATTTTATAACGAAAATATGGTTCTTCCTCAAAAAATTCCTCGAAATTTTTTTCGTGAACCTGTCGTTTCGTTCCTCCGTGAAAAACGATTATTTTTTTTTATGGCTCTTGCCTAAAATTTGTTCATTCGTGAATACACATTTTGAGAATCAATTGACGATTTTCCTTTGCAAAGTCTCGAAAAATAGTAAACTCTTCTAAGACAGTTTCTGAGCTACTTCAGTTTCAGTGGTCAGATATTAATTCTTCCTCATTTGCATTACAATTTTTAATGGAACAACATTCTTTGAAATGATTGATTCCGATTCGCGATAGGGCGTCTGGGTTTTCATTAATTTTGGGTTTTATGAATAGTTTTGTAAGAATATCATTCTAATGTCAGTCTCCATCTAACAAAGTTCACTTCCGGGATATCATTTTGAAAAATAGCCAAAGTTGACGTCTATGATCGTTTACTAAAATTAATTTTTCCACCGCTAATAGTTCTCGTTCAATTGTAGAATATTTCGTTTCAGCGGTACATAAGGTTTTTGAGGCAAAGCCAATGGAAAGATATTTTCAAGGTACCTTTCGAAAGTATTTAGCCGATTCAAAATCACTTGCATGACATGTCAGTATAAAGGGTCCGTTGGAGTTCAGATTAATTGAAATTGCACTTTGAATTAATACATTTTTCATTGTTTCAAATAAGAAGGAACATTCGGAAGTAAAATTGAAAAGGATATCCTTTGTTATGGTGTGTCAATGGTTTGAAAGTAAGGTAATTCTTCAATAATAACCAGTCCAACGAAATATTTTATATCTCAAGGATTCTTCGGTTTTGGAAATTTTTCAATACATTTCACTTTCTCGGCATCAGGTTGAACTCCATCTTTAGTAACTATATGTCCAAGATATTCGAATTTTTCTAGAAACTCACACTTATCGGGTTGAATTTTCAGCTTTTGTAATCATTTTGAAATATGTTTATGGATGGTTGCTCAGTTCAAAATGATATCGTCTATGTATACTAGACATCTCTGTTTTGGGTTAGTATAACTACAGCAAGAACTGCGCTCGTAGCCCTGTGAAGTTTTGGCGACCTACGTCATAGCAGTAGTTGCCAGACCACGCCACTGGTTGGAAAGTCACCGAATTTCTCGGCAGCCATGGGTGGTTCGTTGTAGGAGGGGTTAAGGAAAAAATGGTGGTTGTAGGTTTGAGTGGGGCAGGAAAAATCTGGGGATTGGTCTGTCATGGGTCAATGGCGATCAGTCATCTTGTATGTGGGTGAAAGGAGTCGAGTGGGCAGGTTTATTTCTTATTTCGGTGGTTTGTCATTGGTCGCAGTAATGTTGTATGTATGTGTATGGAAGAGGGATCGAAAGTAGTGCAGGAAGAGCTGAGATATATATATATATATATATATATATATATATATATATATATATATATATATATATATATATATATATATATATATATATATATTAATATATATATATATATATATATATATATTGTTATGTTATGTTATGAAAAACCAGTTATATATTTCAAAAGGAAAAAAAAAAAATTTCATAAGAAACCCACAAAAAGAATAATTACTTAATAGCTATTAGTTCAAGAGATATTGTTTTCACATATTTTGAAATTCTATTTCCTTTATGAAGCCTCTGTATAATATGAATAGATTAAAATATTCGAATACTATAATACAATCAATTTCATACACTGTTATAATGATTACAACCCATAACTATTCAAAAGACAACAAGAAAGGTCTAGATTTACAAAATCATCCTGAATAAAGTATGATAAACAACATTATAAGCTTGAAACATACAGTAAATGAATTGTATGTAACTAAAAATAGCCAATGGGAGAACAACAAACTTCTTGATGACAATGGCCAATCAGGGAACAGTATGGTCAAATGTGAGATTTGAAATCGTGAGAAAATAAGAACGGAAAAGTGTCAGAGACAATTATGATTGAATATTGTAAATAGTCTGTAAGAAAGGAAGAATAGTTTTAGTTATAAGTTTTGACAAATAACCCCAAACAGTGAAAATGTGAGAACATAGTGCGCGAATTCAAAAATTTAAATCAAAAGGAATGAGGAAAAATGGTATCCAAGTGACGGAAAAAACAAAGCCATAGGAGATCGAAAATAATTTGAAAAAGAATGCCACGTTTTGTTTGGAGGATGAGAAAAATTCAATAATTTCAATAATTATAAGCAGCAAACTACATTACTTTGTATGTATTCCATATACAAGTATTCCAACGCAGATTTCTGGATTTGTATGGTTCCTTCTTTTTGGTGTTGGAGTTCCTGAGGGCATTGGATTAAAAGGGAATCAAAATTCTGGTTGTGTATTGAACAGCGACAGTTCCAGCGTCAGGTATAAACTTTCCTAGTGCACATCACGAACTGAACAACTTCACTAATAACTCATATCCCATCAGAAGAACTTTATTTCATTTGATTTTGAGCTATTAAAGAAATTTTCACTGTCCAGGTAAAAGTGAGGTTGTGTCATGTATCCATGACCTGTTTCTCCTGATTATCCATGAAAATTTGAAAATTGGCCATAGAATAAGTTATTCATCGTAGGCCAGGTTAATATAAGTTTTCCCGAATAAAGGAAATAATTGTTTTTCGAAACTTTCTCGTTTTGTTTTCCACAATTATCAGCAATCATATTTATAAACCCAGAAATTGACATCAAGACCGGAATAGTGGCCATTGCCTTAACCGGCTATCTGAGACAAGAGGCGTACGAACTGAGTTTAGTCGTGGTAAGAAAAGTGATAACAATTGGCAGCAACGTGACGAGAGAACTGTGACGTTAGCTAGCAATTATTACTACATCACAGTATATCATACAGAGCGAAAATAATTATCTATCAATATTTCATAACGAAAAAACTATTATCATAACAACTATTGTTTTTACAATATATTATTTCATATCAGTTGGCGCCCAACGTGGGGCAGAGTAAGGGCAATATATCATTTCGAAGCAGAGTAAGGGCAATATATCATTTCAAGGCGAAGTAAGGGCAATATATTATTTTTTGATAATTATCGTAACACTGGCGAACATTAGCGAATGGCATTTCAACGTGTAAGGCTAGATATTGGTGAATAAAAAATGGATTTTTGAGAGATGGTAAGAAAGTTGGTTTGGAAGAAGGTGCAGAAGGTAGAGAAGGGGTGATCAGGAAGAAGGAGAGAGTAGTAATGTGAGAGGGAGTGAAATAAAAAGTAAGAACATACAAATGGACAGTAAATTGGATAAAATGATGGCTTTCATAGCAAGTATGAAAAATGATATGAATGAAAATACAGCAAGTATGAATGAAAAAATGGATAAAAATTCAGCAAGTATGAGAAATGATATGAAAGAAAATTCAGCAAGAATGGAAGAAAAAAGAGAAAGAATGAATGAAAAGTCAGAAAAAATTAATGAAAATATGGGAAGTATGAAAAATGAAATGAAAGAGCAAATAGAAAGAATGAAAGAAAATATGGAACGAATGGAAAACAAAATACAAACTAAATCTAATCAAAATGAAGTAGAATTTTTAGAAATGCACAAACAATCAGAGACAAAAATAGGACAACAAAATGAGGAATTTTATGTGGCAATAACACAAGAACTATCCACTATAAATAATCATGTAGAAAGGCAGAATGAGAAAATAAAAGACATGAAATAAATACTCTTGAGAAAAAAGTAGAAAAACAACATAAAGATACTTATTTAAAAATAATAAATGTAGAGAGTGAAATAACTAGAAATGTAGAAGAAAAGATAAAATTATTAGAATCAAGAAGAACAGACAATAATCTAGAGAGTAAATCATCAATAATTGTCATGGAATACAAAATAAAATTGAGGGAGTAGTTATACAAAAAACAGATCATAGGAACAGTTTAATAGAAAAATGTGATAAACAAATATACTGACAAAAATAATGAGTTTATAGATAAAAAAAAAAAAATTTTAAATGAAAGAAAGAATAATGAAAAAAAAAGTAACAAAAATGAAAATATATGACAGGAACATGGCAAAAATGAATTTCGAGTTACAAAAAAGTGACAAAAATGATGAAATAATTATAATAAAAATAAATGACAAGTACGTGGCTAACAAAACATTTGAGTTGAAAAAAGGAAACATGAATGAAAAAATAATAATGAAAATGAATGATATAAACTTGGCTTATAAAACTTTTGAAATGGAAAAAGGGAACATAAATAAAAAAATAATAATGAGATTGAATGAAATAAAAATGGCTAATAAGAATTTTGAAATGAAAGAAAGTAAAACAAATAATGAAATAATAATAATAATGTATAGTAAAATGTCTAATATAAAAATAGAAAAGAAGTTGAATGAATATGACGATCAAAAAAAAAAAATTGGATTTATGAAAAAAAAATATTGAAAAAATCAACATGAAATTTCTATTGAAAATTTGTGAAATAAAATATAGGCTTGCAGTTACAAAACAAGCAAGATTCCATAGAAGGAGAGACAAATAATAAAAATGAAAATTTAGGGAAAATTAAATTGTAGGTTAACAAATTCAATAGGTAAGTTAGGGAATAAAAAAGGAAAAAAGTAAAACAAATAAAAAATATTTTGATAGGTAGGATTTCAGAAACATTTGAAAATAAAATAAAATGGAAAACAAATGTAAAGAAAAAAATATATCAATGAAGAAAATATTTGAGGAAACAAAAACAACACATGGTGGATATTTCAGGAAAGAAAACATTAATATTGAATAACAATAAAAAATACTGAAAAACAGAAAAGTTGATACAAATATTGGTACAGATTAGTTAGATAAAGTGAAGTGAAAAACAATATAGATTATGAAGAAGGAAAAATATAGAAATGGATAATAAATAATGTGAATTTTGAAGAAAAAGAAATGAAGATAAAAATATTTTGTGTATAAAATGGATGTATGTGAGAAATGAAAGTGGAAATGATAATAATAATAATAATACTAAAGAAGTATATTATGAGAAATATGATGATGATGATAAAGGTATATTGATAAATAATATGAAGGTATATTAATAATCAAAATAAAGGTATATTGATGAATTATAAATGAATATAATATGTTAATTATGTATGAATAAAGAAAAAGCGAAAGAGTATGTACACAAAATAAAAGTAAATGAATTGATAGATTCAAATTAATAAAATATCCAATTCAATATGAATATAAAGAACAACTGAAGGAAGAGATAGGAAAAATAATAAAACAGTATACTTGAAAAGTTACCAGTAAATGTAAAGTCAAATGAATATCAAGAAAATTATATATCAGTATAAACATAATCATAAAGTATAAGATGTCATATATGAAGATATCTTGAAAAGTTTTCTCTCTTGATCTGAAAAGATGTCTGAGGTCAAGTTTTTCTGGAACGAGAGAACGTAGTACTAGTAGTTGTAAATAATAGTTATCGTTGTAGAATGTATTTTTATTTCTTGAACTGGTAAGAAATCCAGCATAGGTAGTTTTCTGAAAGTAGAAAAATAGTATTAATTAATGTAGATTCAATAACTGAAAATAGTTCCACGTAGTGTGGAACTATTTTGAAAATAGTTCCACACTACGTCGTTCAGACGCTTTTAATGACAATTAACAAAACAACAAACCACAAAATATTGAAAGTTTTCTGTTAAAACAATGGTACAACAAAAGTTAACACCGCCCCGAACCAACTAATGTTGGCTACAAAACACAAGCATGGTAAAACCAAGATTCAAATGTTTTTAATGTTTTTAATAAATTTTACTGAAGTTGCCCCCGAACGAGGGTGAAACGTTTAAATAAATGTAATTTTCTTCTCATTTTGATAAAATCGAGTCTGAAACCCAAGAAAACGTCAAAAATTCAATCACCAAGATTCAAGAACCCACTATACCCAATATATATATATATATATATATATATATATATATAT
Source organism: Gonioctena quinquepunctata (assembly GCA_018342105.1). Lineage (NCBI taxonomy): Eukaryota > Metazoa > Arthropoda > Insecta > Coleoptera > Chrysomelidae > Gonioctena > Gonioctena quinquepunctata. The sequence continues at coordinate 23,778 of JAFIRS010006279.1, read as the reverse complement.
ATATATATATATATATATATATATATATATATATATATATATATATATATATATAATATATAAAATATGTAGTGGGTGTGTTGATTTTTTTTCATTATTCTTTGAGAATCATCAGTTTTAATCCATTTGTAAAAGATAACTGTAGATTTTGCTAAGATTTTCGATATCTGTTTTTTTGTTCATATTTTGATTGTTTTATAATTTCAATCATTTCAAGAAATAATCTTTTGGAGAAATTTTTTTCTGAATGTAAAACTTGTGCTTCCTCGAATGATATTTTAAGGCCTGTTTCAATAGCATGTTGAGCTAATGCACATGATTTCTTGTTGAGTCTCATATCACTTCTGTGAGAGATAATACGATTATTCAAAGTTCTTGCTATTGAAACAGGCCATAAAATATCATTCGAGGAAGCACAAGTTTTACATTCAGAAAAAAAAAATCTCTAGAAGATTATTTCTTGAAATGATTGAAATTAATAAATCCAATCAAAATATGAACAAAAAAACAGATATCGAAAATCCTAGCGAAATCTACAGTTATCTTTCACAAATGGATTAAAACTGATGATTCTCAGAGAATAATTAAAAAAAATCAACACACCCACTACATATTTTATATTTTTTTGACGATTAATCATAGGTTGTCACAAATATTTACATATTTTACGTTTTTTAAAAGTTAATGTGCAACACCCATTACTTCTGAACCCCAGATTTTAAATTATATGATTCAAATTTAAGGAGGTGAAATCACTTTGCCGATAGGCTGCTCAGATGGATACGGTTAGGCCGTGAGTAAGGTTCAATTGATGACTTTTCCTAGATAATCAAATTTGGCCACTAAAAAAATTATACATTAATTAACTTGACTAGTTCAAGAGTTGGGCGCCAGACTTGCTAAAGACAAAAGTCAAAGATAAACAAAATTAAATAAATGTTACCTAGCTTGTATGGGAAGGCAAATAAATATGCAATAAATCAACTTAACAAATTTATTCCAGATGGAATTAAAATGATTGGACAATAAAAAAACAGGTTGACAATTATACTATAAGAGTATTGATTTCTGTGAACAAAAATTGAGAAATTACATAAACCAGATTCTTGACTCTGATCAAACCCGAACATTTACAACTATGATTCCTCCAGTTGTTGGTGCCACGGATATACCTTGGGAGTTCTTGGAGTGAGAGATGAAGGAGTTTCTTGAAGCTGGTCTTAGCGGTTCTAGGAGGAACTTGGTTTCAGTGGTTACGATGAAGATGGTCGTGGTGGTTCTATAGTTGGTTTTAGACCCCTTATCGGCGTGAATTTAGTTGATCTTCACGGACCAGTGCTGATATGGATGTGCTGTAAGACCTCCCAGGTTACTAGTCCTTCTGTCTCCGTAGAGGGGTTTCCCCTCCGTGGTATATATCATGAGAAGAAGATGATAGGAATCAAAATATGTACAAAAAGGGGAGAACGAAGGATATCCTTTGAACGTCAAGTTTTATGTTTCAAATTTTAATCGAGAGTCAAAAAATAGATGCAAATGATAGCATAATAAAAATCTCAGTCTATATAAAAGACTGGAAAGTTACAGGAAAGAACAAAAGATAAAAAAAAGCAATCCAATCTGCTATTCTGAGTTAAATTTACAAGTTAATTTTAATAATTCAAAAAAATATTAAAAATGAATATAATTCAAAACCAAACAAAACAAACCTCACCCAAAACGTTATGTTCAAATTCAGTTAAGTTTTGAAACAAGTTTTGAAACAAGTAAGTTTTGATAAGGATTCTATGTACCAGAAGGGTAAAAAAATTTAATGAGGAAAGGTATTCCAAAAGAAATATAAAAATTTCCTTGAAATTTTACCAGAGAAAAAAAATAAAGTATTCTAAAGCAAAACACTATAAAATTGCCAGTGCAAAATATATCTATTTTAAAGCAAGTGCCAAAGGAAAATATAGCGTTATAACCAAAAATACTCTGTAAGCTACAAAAAATATAGGGTTTCTGAACCAAGATAATAGCAGTAAAAGTATACTTTTTCCAGCCAAGATAAGAACAACGTCTTAAAAGTGAGCACGACTCTCTTAGAAAAAGATAAAGTGAAATAATTCTTTTTATTGAAGAATTTCCAAAGATAAAACGAAGAGGGAGACCACACGTCTTTCAGTGGGCACAACTCTCTTGGAAAGAAATAATGTTAAATAATTTTTTTAATTGAAGAATTTTCAAAGATAACTGAAGAGGGAGCCCCTCACGTCTTTCAGTGGGCACAAACTCTTAGATAAAGATAATTTTGAAATAGGGCGGCAATTCCCTTTTCAAATCGATAAACAGGTAATTCTCAAAAATTTTGTGAATCTCCCTGCCTTGGCGACAAGGTAGTAACTGAAGTGAATTGACTCTGCAACGATAAAAAAAATCAAATAAGCTACATGGAATTGAATGGAGTAATAGATATAAGAAATTCATTTAACGGAAATCAACTTTACGCTGGACGCATATATTGAATCGAATCGAGTGTTCTGAGACCATTAGGCCAGAGGTACAACTCTCTCTGTAAGCAATTCTTTCTCAAGAGAAAAGAGAATCACTCTCATAAACATTTAGTTATGAAATAAAGAAAATTGCTTACCAGAGAGCCGTCCTATTAGGCACTCCAAACGGTCCCCGAACAATCGAATTCGCCCTTCACTTCAATTGGAATCCTTGGAACAAACCGGTGGTCGTGTGAGGTAGGTAAGCTCTAGTCCATCTCGAAATTACCAATTACTTGGTACCTAAAAAATGCAAAAGCGTAGAACTGATTTCCAATAAAAAAAATCAGTTCCCAATATTAGGAACAGATGTTACGTTAGCCACAATATGTACTATGAATGATTTGTCAAAATGGCCGAAATATCTATATTTAACCTTCAAAAATTACCATGCGGTATTTCCAAGAATTCTAATATTACAAGCTGGGAAAAAAAGAAGAAAATGCTAATCAGCTACAACATCAATTGAAAGATAAAGAGAATAATATTACTCAATTAAACTCCAGCAGTGAAACTCATTTAACTTATAGATCTTACCAAAATCAATTCACTCAGTCCACCTGCCTATTTCGACGTTCAAATCAAGAAAGAGAACGATCATCCTTTCGGTTCGACGAAATCACCAATCTACCTGGGTTTTTTTCACAAACTGTTCTTGGTTTTTCTCTATTGAAAAACACTTGGAAAAAAACACAGCTTGACGACATGAATACAACTGTCACGATACCATTTTCACGAGACGACAACAAAGGCGCAGTGACTACGACCTGAGCAGTGACTACTGACCCGTTCCACCGTAAAGATAATCGGAAACGTTATGAGAAATTGGTTATGTATAAGGAAGTAACGAAAAATTCGTTACATACCACCACAACCCGGTGTAAAAATTTGGAAACCTAGAAGTTTACAAATTTTATCCTTTTGCAACTGAGACCAGATATTAAAAGTAAGCTGAAAGTACTATAAAAAAATTCGGAAACACTATAAATTCCCAGGCACAGAAAAAATTAAATAGGCATGCTATCAAATGAGTTTGAAACCCAACGCTAACTTTCAACAGCCCTGTATACTAACAGGCGAAAGGTTGAAAAGTATTCAAATCAAACGAAATATTTGTAAATTATAGCATTTACAAAGCTAAAGCTTCTACTGTTGCAAATACTGGCAAACCAAATGAGGAAGGAAAAGATACATTTGAAAAAAATTCAAATGAGTAAATAGTACATTTACCAAGCTAAAACTTCAGTTCTCTGTTCACACCACAGACTAAATGAACAAAGGGAAAAAATGATTGCGATGAATGACAACATCCAGGCCCAGAAACTGTGTGTAACCGAAGTCCTCCCAAACAATCCAGCCAAAGTGTCCTCGTCGCTGCGAGGTATTAGGTGCTGCGCCGTTGAGGAACACTCATAACCACTCGTCCCCAGATTACTTGAAACAACCACCGATCCCACCGAATCAGGACAAGGAAGGCCCCATTCAGCACAAACCTGGTGAAACAAAATAATACCAATACGAAATACAACCAATTTTGGTTCTACCAGCTGTCACCTACAACTGAAGTAACTACAGCGTCACCAAACTAAAAATGAACTTAAGGTTCACGATACAAAATACCAAAAAGGGACGGGAATGTTCCCGTTTTTGCCACTGCGAGCAAGTCTTCAGCCTAAGCAGACCAGTCGAGCTAAGGTCGGCACAGTAGTTGCATCCAGCCGTCACCTTAAAGACCTAAAGTCATGATCACCCGTAGACTCACGACTAACCAAATACAACCCCCCAATACCTGCCCTTCAAAAGATCCTGTCAAAAAAAATTCAACAGCCAGACCGAACTATGCACGCACCTAACAAAAGCGAGTCCCTTCAAAATTTTGAATTTGCGCTAATTTAACTATAAATTAGCCAAGGAAAACAGACAGATAAGATAAAGAAATAATATAAACAGATGATAGAAAAGATAAGATAAATAAGATAAGATAAATAAGATAAGATCATATGAGAGATTCAAACTCAACCAACGAATGGGAAATAACACCCTAACTCGATATTACAGTAACCACGATATGTTGCCAAAATTGTGAAACATCAAAACTTATTACCTGAAAAAAAGGCATTATCAAGAAATTTGATGTTCCACTGGAAAATTATTGAACACCTGAAACGAAGTGAAATACATCACTCCAGTTAAAGATATAAATGTTCAATACGGTAAGATACGAACTCGATATTATTAGACAATCTTCGACGAAATGAAATACATCATCTCCAGTCGAAGATCCAACTGTCTAATACGGCAACGATACGATACGATATTATTAGACAATCTCCAACGAAATGAAATACATCATCTCCAGTCAGAGATCCAATTGTCTAATGCGGCAACGATACGATAAGACATTATTAGACTATCTCAAACGAAATAAAATACATCATTTCCAGTTTAAAATCTGATTTTCTAATAAAGCCACGGGAAGATAAGAAACAAAAAGGAAATGACAAGTGAAATAATTGATGCAGTCTGTAACCAGATTTCATGAAAGACAAAAATCTGATTTTCTAATAAAGCCACGGGAAGATAAGAAACAAAAAGGAAATGACAAGTGAAATATCACAGAGTTTCCATCAGAATTACCAAAAGATAAACATTTCCCCTCAAAGTACAACCTTAGTCGACCCTATTTGCTGCGTTCTACAACAACAATATACATTTTTTTCCTAAAAAAGTTGACTTTGACAACTGAACGATAAGTTACTGCAAATATTAGGAAAAGGCAAGGTAATGAGGTGTATAGATATATCTCCCCAAATAACCAAAAAGGGTACTAACTAAATAGTAGACGAGTACCAAACCGAAAAGATATAGAAAATTCTTAAGCCCCTCTTTACAGAGCCCCCTAAGAATAGAAGTCTAAGAGGGGAAAAGTGTTCTAAAAGTGGCCAGTTTTGAGTCTTCTCACTCAACATCTGGTGAATGCCAGTGAGAGCATTCTCAGGCCCCTCTCACAGAGCCCTAAGAATATAAATCATAAGTTGAAAGATTTTCTTGTTAGTGGCCAGTTTTGAGACTTTTACTCAACATCTGGTGAATGCCATGGTGAGAGCAGTCTTAGGCCCCTCTCACAGAGCCCTAAGAATAGAAATCACAAGTTGGAATGTATTCTAAAAGTGGCCAGTTTTGAGACTTTTACTCAACATCTGGTAAATGCCATGGTGAAAGAATTCTCAGGCCCCTCTCACAGAGCCCTAAGAATAGAAATCATAAGATAAGATAAGATAAGAAAAAGGAAAGATAAAGAAGGAGTATGCCCTCTCTCGAAAAGTTAAGAGAAAAAATATTCAGTCGCCTGAACCCTCGGACCCAGCACTGAAATATTCTTCATCAGATAAATTAGAATCGTTATCAACAAAAGCGGATTTGAGATCTTTAACATGCCAACGTCCTAAGTCTTTGCCATCCATGTCTTTAAGCTCATAAACCAAGTTAGAGATAACCTTAGAAACAATACAAGGTATAAATTTTGGAGCCAATTTTGCGGAATAGTTATTCGGAGCTGAAGAAAGAGTTACATTTTTCTTCCAAAGTCTGTCACCGACATGAAATTTCAGCTCTTGTTTCCTCAAGTTATAGTAACGAGCATTCCGAATATAAGCTTGATGTAACTTTTTACGAACATCAACAAACAAATTTGGAAGTTCCTGAATATCATCGATTCGCTGTGATTTATCAGTGATAGTAAGAATGTTATTTTCATTTTCTGAAATTTTGCCATAAAAAATCTCCTTTTGTAAAGGAATATTTCTAGCAAAATTTAAGAAAGCTGGAGAATATTCAGTAACCTCATGTTTTGTTGATCTGATGGCTTTGAGCAAATCTTTAAAGATAGATGAATCCCATGTTTTATGATTATCATGAATATAACAGCGAATGGATGTGACTATCACCTTATTAGCTCTTTTCAGCAAAATTAACTTGAGGGTGATATTTCATTATACCAAATCTTTGAACTCGATAATCTGTCATTAACTTTTTAAATTATTTTGCTAACAAATTGGTTTCCATTGTCCACAATAAAAATTTGTGGCACACCATAGATTAGAAATACATTATTTTCAATGAATTTTACGATATTTTGAGATAGCTTTAGACATTGGATGAACTAAGACATATTTGGTAAACCAGTCTACGACAACCAAAACATATTGGTTACCATTTTGGACCTAGGATAAGGACCCTAACAAATCTGCCGAAACACATTGGAAGGAAAATTTACATTTTGTGAGATCCCATATGACCCGCTCGAGGTAAATTCGAACTTTACAAGCAGCACAAACAGGACCTTTCGTAACATACCTATAGACATCTTTGCGAATTTTTGGCCAGTAATATAATTCTAAGATACGAGAAAGGGTTTTTATATCCCTAAATGGGCAGTTTCGTTATCATGATATAACTTAAAAATTTCTTGCCGATTGGCAGAAGGTATTAACTATTTTCCAATCAGTTAGATTACTAACTAGATTGTGGTGAGAAAAGATATGTTTTAGATAATACCGTTTTCGAAACGGATTGAGGAATAAGCTTCTGGTTTTGATTCTCTGGATCATGGAAGTATACCATGCATCCGGCTGAAAAGTAGAAACATCGATAACGGAAATTTCGAAACCGAACGAGATAAGGCATCTGCCACTACATTTAAGGAACCTTTCCGATGCTTAATAGTGAAGTCAAACTGAGAAAGTTTCACGGCCCATCTAGTCAAACGTCCAGAAGGGTTAGATAGAGTTATGAAGATAGCTAAGGAGGCATGGTCAGTTTCAATCGTGAACTTGGTTCCTTCGATATAGCTTCGGAACTTTTCTATACCAAAATGACAGCTTACAGCCCTTTTTCAGTAACTGTATATTTACGCTGACAAGTAGTAAAGTCTTACTTGCATAAGCTACAGGATGTTCGACACCGTCACATTCTTGGTACAAAATAGCACCTACGCTCGTATCTGAGGCATCGCACTGAATCACAAAGGCTTGGAAATCAGGACTAGCTAACACAGGAGCTGAAGTAAGACGAGATTTAATTTCTGAAAATGCTTCCTCCGCTCTGGAGTCCAAGTTATGGGTTGACCTTTCTTTCGACCATGAAGAAGATCAGATATGGGTGAACAAATAGAAGAAAAATCTTTAATAAATCGACGATACCAACTGACGAGACCTATCAACCTTTTGATTTCAGTGGTATTTTTGGGAGTTGGATAGTTAACGATAGCAGAAACTTTCTCGGGATATGTCCTTAAGCCTTGTTGGTCAACAACAAAACCTAGGTAAACAAGAGAGGGTCTACAAAATTCACACTTATCCAAATTAACCGTGAGGTTTGCATGTTTGAGTCGGCGAAACACCTCCTTCAAGGTTTTGACATGAAGGTCAAAACTAGGAGTGGCCACGATGATGTCATCCAAGATAAACGAAACAAAATGGAGCCAAAGATGGTCCAATAACGATATCCATCAAACGTGCCATAAGTTTCGGACTATTGCTCAAACCAAAGGGAGAGACAGTGAACTCAAAGAGACCTCTACCATACACTGCAAAAGCAGTCTTGGGTCTAGACGACTCCTCTAAAGGAATTTGAAAGAAAGCCTTAGTCAAATCAATGGAGGTAAGATACCTCGCATCCCGTGATTTGTTTAAGATACTATCGATAAGAGGCATAGGATATGCATCATTGACTGTGACTGCTTTAAGCTTCCGACCATCAAAACAAACCCGGAAATCTCCAGAACGTTTCGGAACCAACCATACACCAGGAGATTGGGAAGGTTGAATGACCTTGAGCTTTCAAACATCTCATCAATTTCCTTTTTTCAAATGCTCTTGCATGGTAGGGGACAAAGGATATTGTCTTTGAACAATGGGCTTGCATCACCAGTATCCATACGGTGTGTCAACAATTGAGTGAGACCGAGTTTATCAGTAGGAGCTATAGATTTGAAAAGGTCAGTGACTTCCTTTAAGTTCAGTTTCTGTGAACACGTAAGTTCAGCAAATGGCAGGATGGTATTAACAGTACAGATATTGGATTCGATAGAATACGATAAATTACTAAAGTCGGCTTGAATACGGAAGAGATGGAAAAAATCCATGCCCAAGATAAGACTATGAGTTACGGAAGGAACAATAAGAATTTTCAAATCCTTAGTAACACCATTTAGAGAAATAGGAGCCAAAATATAACCCAAAAAATCCTGAGGCTTACCATCAGCGGTAGTGACATGGGCCATAGATTCATATTTAATAGGGAGATTAAATTTTTGCAGTAGACTGAACCCTGCAGAACCCAAAATACAAGAATTACTGCCAGTGTCAGCAAGGGCAAGAATTTTCTGACCAAAAAATTCGACATTGAGATAGGGACGATTATCATTAATTTTTCTAACGAAAATAGGATTTATATCTACAGAAGATAAGAAATTTTTAACGGTAGATAACCAATTTTGCCATTCCGAAGCAGAAGTTTTTAATGTTCCTGTTTGCTTTGCTTTTTTCGATATTTTTTGGATTTGGATTTGGCTGGTTGGTTTTCTGGACCTTCGGTAAACTGACTGGTGACAACGTCCAGGTTTTCGCCACCTTGTTTCCCGTTTTTTGAACGACAGTTACGACAATTTTATTTAACGGTATTTTTCAAACCACATCCATAACAAAATATGGACCTGGGTTTTCTACATTCACGATAAGTATGACCAGCCAAGTCACAATGCCAACATCGAGTGTTCGATAAGGCAGAGATATTCAAACCAGGAAAATTCTTCCTAAAATTCACGGAAGGGGACGAGCAAGAAAACGAAGTACCTGCTCCACTATAGGGACTACTCAAATCAGGTTCTAATAAACCAGTACCACGACTAGGGGGTGCTTTATAACGATCAGCCCATAAACGAGATTCTTCCAATCTTTTGCACAAATCAGAAAGTTCAGTGACAGTTTTTGGATCTTGTAAAGCCAAGGACGAAATGAAAAAAGGTAACAAATTTCTACAAATTTTGCGAACTCTAGTCTCTTCATCTGGTTTGTTAGATAAACGATTAAAAAGACCTTCCATATAAGAAATAAATAAAGCTACTCTTTCAGTAGAACCTTGAGTTCTTGAATTAATTTCACGTTCTAAGTCTTCTTCATAAAAATAAGGAAGAAAATCTTTTTTTAGTGCAATAGCAATCTTATCCCAATTATGGAAATTATTTTTATTATTGACAAACCATGTCCAGGCAGAACCTTTAAAAAAATCACAAGCCGAATGAAAAAGTTCGGTTTTTGAAACACTTCGTGCTTCTTGCAATAATTCAACTTTTTCCAAAAATGAATTACCTGATTCTTTCTGACTTGAACCCGTGAAAGAGATATTCCATTTATATGGAGCAACCGATCGATTATTCGAAAAAACATTAGCAACAGGAGGGCAAGATTGAAGGGTTGAAGTATTGGAGAAACTTTTAAATAAAAGAGAATTGGAAAATTTTAAATCAAAATATTCCATCCATATTGGCAAACGATTGACAAATGAGCTGATCGACTTGAAATTGGTTGAATTTTCGGATCTTCCTTAGATCCACCAAAACTAGATATAACTTGTTTCAAATCAAAGGATACTTGCTCTCAATTCAAGATCATCCAATGCATGTTCGTATGGATTTGTTAAACCCGCACGAAAACCACGATTTGCTTTTTCCCCTGACTTAAAGTCCTCTTAAAATTTTTCGTTCAGCATCTACATCACCGGTAGGTTCTACTTCACGAATTTTTAGCTCATAAGTCAATTCATTTGTTTTCAAGTGATTAGAATTCATGTTGGACTTGGAAATCTGCTCAATTTAAAATTCAACGATAATAGATAAAGCTGATACTTATGGAATACTCAAAAATAGTAGGCGATACGATAGCAAAGATAGCGTACAATATATAGGCAATACGATAGAGATATAGGCAGTTTGGCGGTACGATATAGATAATACGGTACGATATAGGCGATACAATAGAGATATAGGCAATTAGGCAGTAAGAATCACAAAATATCAAAGATAGATAATATATAAATATAAATAAATATATACCAAGTTCTTTTAGATCAGATTTGTAAATGTTATTTCAACAAGAAAAAATTTATTATGTCTTCCACCAAGCTAGGACAAGATACGAAAAAGAGAAAAAGAACAGTCAAGTTTTTCGAGCCCCACGTTGGGCGCCAATTGTGCAACACCCCTTACTTCTGAACCCCAGATTTTAAATTATATGATTCAAATTTAAGAAGATGAAATCACTTTGCCGATAGGCTGCTCAGATGGATACGGTTAGGCCGTGAGTAAGGTTCAATTAATGACTTTTCCTAGTTAATCAAACTTGGCCACTAAAAAAATTATACATTAATTAACTTGACTAGTTCAAGAGTTGAGCGCCAGACTTGCTAAAGACAAAAGTCAAAGATAAACAAAATTAAATAAATGTTACCTAGCTTGTATGGGAAGGCAAATAAATATGCAATAAATCTACTTAACAAATTTATTCCAGATGGAATTAAAATGACAATAAAAAAACAGCTTGACAATTATACTATAAGAGTATTGATTTCTGTGAACAAAAATTGAGAAATTACATAAAAACCAGTATTCTTGACTCTGATCAAAACCCGAACATTTACAACTATGATTCCTCCAGTTGTTGGTGCCACGGATATACCTTCGGAGTTCTTGAGTGAGAGATGAAGGCTAGTTTCTTGAAGCTGGTCTTAGCGGTTCTAGGAGGAACTTGGTTTCAGCGGTTACGATGAAGATGGTCGTGGGTGGTTCTATAGTTGGTTTTAGACCCCCTTATCGGCGTGAATTTAGTTGATCTTCACGGACCAGTGCTGATATGGATGTGCTGTAAAACCTCCCAGGTTACTAGTCCTTCTGTCTCCGTAGATGGGTTCCCTCCGTGGTATATATCATGCGAAGAAGATGATAGGAATCAAAATATGTACAAAAAGGGGAGAACAAAGGATATCCTTTGAACCTCAAGTTTTATGTTTCAAATTTTAATCGAGAGTCAAAAATAGATGCAAAATGATAGCATACAATAAATATCTCACTCTATAAAAAGACTGGAAAGTTACAGGAAAGAACAAAGATAAAAAAAAGCAATCCAATCTGCTATTCTGATTAAATTTACAAGTTAATTTTAATAATTAAAAAATTTAAAAATGAACAAATTCAAAACAAACAAAAAAACCTCACCCAAAACGTTATGTTCAAATTCAGTTAAGTTTTGAAACAAGTAAGTTTTGATAAGGTGATTCTAAGTACCAGAAGGGTAAAAAAATTTAATGAGGAAAGGTATCTAAAGAAATATAAAATTTCCTTGAAATTTTACCACAGAAAAAAATAGTATTTTAAAGCGAAAACTATAAAATTGCCAGTGCAAAATATACTATTTTAAAGCAAGTGCCAAAGGAAAATATAGCGTTATAACCAAAATACTCTAGTAAGCTAAAAAAAATATAGGGTTTCTGAACCAAGATAATAGTCAGTAAAATATACTCTTCAGCCAAGATAAGAAGAGAGAGATTCACGTCTTTCAGTGAGCACGACTCTCTTAGATAAAGATAAAGTGAAATAATTCTTTTATTGAAGAATTTCCAAAGATAAACCGAAGAGGGAGACCACACGTCTTTCAGTGGGCACAACTCTCTTAGAAAAAGATAATGTTAAATAATTCTTTCAATTGAAGAATTTTTAAAGATAACTGAAGAGGGAGACCTCACGTCTTTCAGTGGGCACAACTCTCTTAAATAAAGATAATTTTGAAATAGGGCGGCAATTCCCTTTTCAAATCGATAAACAGGTAATTCTCAAAGATTTTGTGAATCTCCCTGCTCTTGGCGACAAGGTGAATTGACTCTGCAACGATCAAAAATCAAATGAGCTACACTGGGAATTGAATGGAGTAATAGATATAAGAAATTTATTTAACGGAAATCATCTTTACGCTGGACGCATATATTGAATCGAATCGAGTGTTCTGAGATTGTTAGGCCAGAGGTACAACTCTCTCTGTAAGCAATTCTTTCTCAAGAGAAAAGAAAATTACTCCCATAAACATTTAGTTATGAAATAAAGAAAATTGCTTAACAGAGAGCCGTCCTATTAGGCACTCCAAACGGTCCTCGAACAATCGAATTCGCCCTTCACTTCAATTGGAATCCTTGGAACAAACCGGTGGTCGTGTGAGGTAGGTAAGCTCTAGTCCATTCGAAATTACCAATTACTTGGTACCTAAAAAATGCAAAAGCGTAGAACTGATTTCCAATAAAAAAAAAATCAGTTCCCAATATTCGGAACAGATGTTACGTTGGCCACAATATGTACTATGAATGATTTGTCAAAATGGCCGAAATATCTATATTTAACCTTCAAAAATTACCATGCGCTATATCCAAGAATTCTAATATTACAAGCTAAGGAAAAAGAAGAAAATGCTAATCAGCTACAACATTAATTGAAAGATAAAGAGAATAATATTACTCAATTAAACTCCAGCAGTGAAACTTATTTAACTTATAGATCTTACCAAAATCAATTCACTCAGTCCACCTGCCTATCTCGACGTTCAAATCAAGAAAGAGAACGATCATCCTTTCGGTTCGACGAAATCACCAATCTACCTGGGTTTTTTTCACAGACTGTTCTTGGTTTTTCTCTATTGAAAAACACTTGGGAAAAACACAGCTTGACGACATGAATACAACTGTCACGATACCATTTTCACGAGACGACAACAAAGGCGCACTCTTCACGACCTGAGCAGTGACTACTGACCCGTTTCACCGTAAAGATAATCGGAAACGTTATGAGAAATTGGTTATGTATAAGGAAGTAACGAAAAATTTGTTACAAATGTTCATTAATCAACCACTCAGATTACTGTAAGTACTTCCTTCATTTTAACAATTTTTTTTTCTCAATAACGTAATTACATATTTCAGGACCCTGAAGAAGTTTCAAAATTGGAACGAAAGCTTGGTCCAACGTATTAAAGAGTTTTTCATAGTTCAACATTTGTGCTGACTGAAGATCCCCGTTATTCCCCACTGTTCATACCAATTTTCAGTCGTTATTTCTAAATTCATATAAAAGATATATGAAATAATATATCATATATATATATATATATATATATATATATATATATATATATATATATATATATATATATATATATATATCATATATATATATATATATATATATATATATATATATAATATATATATATATATATATATATATATATATATTGTTATGATGGGTGGTTTTGGTTTTTCCTTTCATTTTATTTTGATGAAATAAATATTTTTTTTGTTTTGATAACCACTCATTACAACAAATTGTTTGGAAATATTTGTAATTTTGTATGATACTTTTGATCGGTGCTAAGAAACTTTTGAAAAATAAATAGTTATCACACGATCATGAGTTGTCCGGCTAGGTTACCTTTACCATTTTCCAAATACTCTTTCACCTGTATTCTTTACCTTTCCCAGCTCAGTCAGGACGCCTATGGTTCGCATGAGTTCCTTTTTTCTCAGAAGCAGGATTTAGTTGTGCCCTCTGACGGCTTTTCTTGAAATCAATGTTTAAATAATATTACAGAAAGTATTTTACCAAAGAGACAGATATGAAAGCAGAAATCCGTAAGATAATTCTTTCCCATCTTTATTTTTGGGATCTCACTTCCCATTATCATTATTTCAGCATTTATGTTCCCTTTTTGCTTCTCAAAATTCTTATTAGTCATGTTTATGTCATTTATTTCTATAATTATTATTTTATCATTTATTTTCCCTTGTTATTTTCATATTTTTTTCTCTTACTTCATCTATTTTTTATATCTATTCATAAATTCATTTTTCCTTTTTCAAATCGTTTACATATTCCTTCTGTATTTTCTTTGAAACTTTCTTATCTTTTTCTTTTCAATTTCTTTAAAATTTACACTTGCTTCTAATTATTATTTTTGCAATTCTGCTCCACGTTGGGCGACATTTGTTATAATGGGTGGTTTTGGTTTTTTCTTTTATTTTATTTTGATAAAATAAATAAATATTTTTGTTTCACTCATTACAACAAATTGTTTAAAAATATTTGTAATTTTGTGTGATGCTTTTGATTTGTGGTAATAAACTTCCGTAAAATAAATAGCTATCACACAATCATGAATTTTCCGGCTATGTTACCTTTACCGTTTTCAATATCCCCTTTTACCTGTATCCTTCACCTTTCCCAGCTTAGTCGGGACGCCTATGGTTCGCATGAGTTATTTTTCTCTCAGAACCAGGATTCAGTAGAGCCATTGCTCTCCTTCAAGTCAATGTTCAAATAATATTACAGAAAGTATTTTACCTAAGAGACAGAGATGAAAAATCGCTAAGATAATTTCCTTTTTATTCAATGAAAACTCATGTTTGCCTAGCCTGCTCGAAATATCTTATAACTAGTGCTTTTCCATCCAAATTCAAATGGTAAAACAAACAGTGGTCTGGTGCTTGGCAATTAAATAATCTTTAAATTGTGAATATAGATTATATACCACTATATAATGGAAATTGATAATACTTGCTAATAATAGAAGGTGAAATGTTTGTTGGAAAAACTTTTAGTGGGTGTCTAACCAATGTGCACTATATTTTAGCATGGTTTTATTAAAAGTACCTTGGAGTTCATTGTTGGTGATTTCTCTGTGTCCTGTTCGTTGTTCCTGTTGATGAATTCTGCAGTTCCTTGATACGGCTGCTTTGAAAGTGGTGGAAAGATCCCTCGGCAATGACTACTGTTTACTGGAGGTAAGTTTTAACTTTCTGGGCAATATCTGGATGGCTGTTTGATTGGGACATCTAGTTGATCTGTCTCATCGCAGAGTTATTGTGTTGCTTTCATATTTCCCACTTTTATTGTTGGTTAATTTTTGTACGTATTGCTCTTAATTTTTTTTATTTTTTCTCTCCTCTTGGCTTCCACTATTTTTTTCTCTGGTAGCTTTCTTTTATACAATTCTTTATTCCAAATTATGCCATGTCTTTTATATTCACTAACTAGATACTACATACAAAGTGGATTGAAATTCATCTGTGACATTTTTCTGCCTTCCAAATTTTTCATCTAATACATTTTATGAGATACTTATTTTACATGTAGCTGTCATCTTCTTTAAGTTTGATTTTTTTAGTACAGGATGTTGTAAATTTAGTCTAGTTGTGATTTAGATTTTGTTCATAAATTTCGATTTGTGTTTTTTTAAGGTTGTTCAAATGAAATAAATCGTTGGCAACTTGCCTATAATAAAAATAAAATCCCAGTGCCATACTTTTGAGATCTCTGCGTTGACTAGAGACTGGTGCAAGTTTCAAGAAAAGTAAAATGTACAGAAAATTGCAAAGTAAACATAGCATAAAACCTGCTATTCATGTGATGTATCACATTCATCATCTGACTTTTCATTTTTTTAATTCTATATATATTGATGAACATTTCCTATCATAACAATATATATATATATATATATATATATATATATATATATATATATATATATATATATATATATATATATATATATATATATATATATATATATATAATATGAGAAATCTGTTACGAATCCAAAGGAGATCACCATCCGTCTACAGCCTGTTTCATGGTTTCCTAATCATCAGGACGGCCTGTGGTCTCTTTCAAATTCGTGTCAGATATCTCGTAGGTTATTACCAATCGGTACGTACGAAAATGTGAAGAGTATCAAATTATAGATAGCGACACTATAATCTGTGTGGTGGAGCTTAGACCTGTTATCGTGGAATTTTGAAGATACGAGATTTCGTACAATATCAATAGCTCACCGACAGATGCCAGCATAGACCAACCCACGATACCAATAGTCGTACTCCTAGTGCGTTTTTAGGAACGCAATACAAATAACGAGAATATGAGAAATCTGTTACGAATCCAAAGGAGATCACCATCACCATCACCATCACCAATTTGAAAGAGACCACAGGCCGTCCTGATGATTGGGAAACCATGAAACAGGCTGTAGACAGATGGTGATCTCCTTTGATTCGTAACAATTCTCATATTCTCGTATTGTAGCTTCCTAAAGCACTAGAGTACGACTATTATCGTGGAGTTGCTATGCTATCTGTCTGACTATTGATGTTGTACGAAATCTCGTATCTTCAAAATTCCACGATAACAGGTCTAAGCTCCACCACACAGATTATATGTGTCGCTATCTATAATTTGATACTTTTTATATATATATATATATATATATATATATATATATATATATATATATATATATATACATACATAAATGTTATATCAGAATCCTGAATGGTCCCATTGTCCCAAGATTGCACAAAATTGCATCATCTTCTACGCCGTATCTTTTTCTACGCAGTTCCACAGGAAACCAGTCAACACATTTCGAAGTGTCCTCAAGGTGTCCTAGATGAACGACGCCATGCACCGTCAGCACTCCATAGTCTATAAAGGAGGATTCCAGACTCCAGGAGGGCATTCATAATCAATCCTCAGTATTCACTGAATCCGATACATATTTTATAGTATAAATAATCTTCCCAGTTATTCATATTGCGGATTAGTTGTAATCAATAAAAATAAAGTCCTTTTTTCAAAAAGACGTATAAGTGAAAAACCCCATAACATTATATATATATATATATATATATATATATATATATATATATATATATATATATATATATATATATATGTATATATATATAAATATGTTATATCAGAATCCTGAATGGTCCCATTGTCCCAAGATTGCACAATATTGTATCATCTTCTACGCCGTACCTTTTTCTACGGAGTTCTACAGGAAACCAGTCAACACATTTCAAGGTGTCCTAGATGAACGACGCCATGCACCGTCAGCACTCCATAGTCTATAAAGGAGGATCCCAGACTCCAGGAGAGTATTCATAATCAATCCTCAGTATTCACTGAATCCGATACATATTGTATTGTATAAATATTCATCCCAGTTATTCATACTGCGGATCAGTTGTAATCAATAAAAATAAAGTTTTTTTTTTTTAAAGACGTTTAAGTGAAAAACCCCATAACTTATATTTATACATATATAATATATGATGAATACTTTGCCAAATCCCTCTAACTCTTTGCTGTTCAACACATTTTTTGTTTCTGCTCATATTCGAATATTCTCTGAGCGAGTTCTCCATTCGCACCTTGCATCAATATAGGCTCAAGGAACATATTCATTGTAGCACGAGCAATCCTTAGTGAATCTTCCAATCGTATACATTGTTGCATAAGGATAATATCACAAAATATTCTGAATTCTGATTAATATACATTATTGAAACTATTATCATTCGCGATTCCGTTATGCATCTTGATTTTTTTTTTCTTCAATAGAAAATTGCTGTTGATAAATTGAGGTATTGTCATTCTCAACCTCAATTTTTGAAAATTGGAAGATAGTGGAAATAAGGAGTATGTATATCCAAGATATAGCTATCAACAGCAACACTCAATTCAGATTCGAGTAGATAGATATGTTCATGAGAAGGTAAATTCTTTGTAGTTTCTAAGTATGTATATTCTGCATATAATGTCGCTAGTGGTTCTTCAGGATGATGATAATATAGCCAATTTGTTGAAGCGGCTACATAGTTTGCTATAAACTGATGTTTTTTATTTGATAAGTAAACTCTGAGGTGAGTGCTACAAATGAATCTAGCCATCAAAATTCCCCTTACTAATATTATTGTCATACAAACTATTGTCCCTCGAGAAATAGATCATGGAAAATTCCTTAGTTCAAAGATATTATTTGTGATTCTTCTCTGTTTCTCATGAATACGGCATTACAATATTTGTGCTACTCTGAGAATAAGTTTTTATTCAACGATGTCATGGATTTGGAACTTTCAGTATCAAATCGCTCTCACACTGGTTTACTCGCTGCTCTTATCATATTTGATTAGCATTGTTGAGTTCCTCCACTCCAACCTCCATTGAAACCACTGTCGAATTTTCCATTTCGGGATTAATCGTTCCAGAATCAGTAAAATGCCCATTAAAGCATTGTATACCATCTAATGAAAGAAATACATTGAAACTCTTGCATCAAATTCCACTTTGAATCTTTAATTCCCATTTCATACTAACACTCTTGTCCAACTACTGACAAATCAATAGCTTCATCGATACGTTACCTACAGTTCACGCGAAATATTGTTTCCACCTGTATGTCAGCTGAATTGAATCCAAATCTAACTCTGTGCAACATATTATATTACCTCTTTCATTTCGAAGTTCATATTTCGGGCTACATGAATCCGGTTACAAGCACTCAGTACATCATGTAACACGGAACCATTTGTTCGGTAAATTCAAATAACTCTTGATGATACTAGTGGCACCATGCTATTAGTCACAGTGTTTTTTTATTTAACGCCTATTTTGATGATAATATTTCTATTTACATCCGGACTTGAGATTCAACCCAGCTGTATTATTAAGTACCAATGTTGATAATTAAGACAGCAAATGTAAAGCCAAAGCAAATGAAGCATTGTTGAATTGATGCGCATGCGCAAGAATGGAGGCATGATATGTATTGGTTGATGTTCGGTTGCCATAACTACGCACTGCCGATATGACAAGGAAAGTCAGATATAACCCAACTTCCATTGTATTGCTCTTATGGCCAGTTAATAATATTCGTAGTTAATAAATATATGATTTTGAAGGATTGAGCTATCATCATGAGAGAGAGATCCTTACAACTGAGCTTCTACAAGAAAAACATTATAAAGAAATAAAAGTTATAATTGACCCCTTGAGTGTTGTATTTCAACAAGCGCGAGCCGCCTATGATTAAGTTCAGTAGAAATATCTGAAATGATGAATTTGTGGGATTAAAACACCCATGGTGGACTGTAACGGAAATTCTATCACATAGACGTGGTAGAATCAGCTTGGGAGGTGGGGAAGTTGGCTGACGTCTTTCCTATCGAAATAAATAACGATGGTTCTGAAACAAATCGAGTCTAGTATTAAGCTTTGTCAAGGTGGTTCAAGAATATGTACAAAAAGCGATTTTTTTGTAGAAAACAATCAGAGCAATGCTTTCCGGTCAGATTTAGAAAAAATTGATATGCCCATTGAAAGAAATATGATTCTAAATAGGACAAAATCGTCTTTCGAAGCAATTGGTTTGGATACCAAGGAAAAAAATACGAATTATTCTGATAGATCGTATCTAGTTTGGGTGGCATACATGAATTGACAGCGCCTTGGGGAAGGAATTTTTAAATGAGGTTAAACACGATTGATTTAATTGTAACCAAGAGCCAAAACATCGATTTTAATTATTCTCACTTGAAAAATAACGGAACCCCCCGAACGAAATATCACCCCACATTTCATCCCTTTGGTGGTTGAATTTCTAGAAATACTGATACACATATTTTCTTCATGTGATGTTTTAAGACCTCACTGTTTGCTGCAGCTTGGAGTTGGTTGTGAGATCAAAATAACAACCACTATAGTTCTGTTGCCAAAGTTCCGACTTTAATAAAGTCATCCTCAAGGACTACAAAGGATTGTGATTAATACTCAAAGTGAATGATAGGTTAACAACAGTGGATCGTGAGATAAATGGTAGACAGTGTAAATAGCTCTAAATTAACATGAATAACATTTTTAAATTGAAAACAGTATTAACAGAAAAAAATTTCATAACAACAGAATACCCACAAGAACAGTAGGTACCATCTCGTAATAAAATCTGTTGAAGGGACTGGAATAATAATAATAATAATTATAATTTAATTATTTAATCATTTCCAAAATAATTTATTATAAAAAAAATATATATATATATATATATATATATATATATATATATAATATAATATATATATATATATATATATATATATATATATATATGTATATATATTATGTTAGGAAATGATGTGAAATAATTAAACTTATAATTATCATTATTATTAGGTATTTTGGTTATCGTCGTTAATGCTATGTTGTACTGCAATTTTCTCCATCTTTTCAATATCAAACTATGCTCTAGTCGGTGCATATGTATCAAGAGGGCAGTCCTGAAGTAGTTCTATCATTAAAAATATGTGACCAACGAAATATCTAATGAAAATCCACAATCAAATCATGTCAAAATTCAAATTTCCTCCTGTATGACAATTAACATCAACAGGAAACTCACCAATAGGATATCGAGAGAGTTTGTGTGGGAAAAGTGATGATTTATGGAAGATGTGATAGCAGAAATTGTAAAAATGTAATTTTATCCCAATTTGTACATAGTAGGTAAGATTCAGAATAAGATTTCATGCATAAAATCATTAGTGGTAATTAGAATAACGAATAATCAGGTAGGAAGTGACACTAAATTCAAAAATCAGTGAGAAAATAGAAAATGTGTGTGTTACCATGGGAAGAGATAACAAGTTTGGAGGAAATTGAAGGAAGTTACAAGAAAGAAGCCACGTACGAAAACTTATAAGAGATATCAATAGACAATTCAAGAAAAAACCTCATAAAACGATTCCCGAACGAGAGAAATTCCTAAAAAGCACAACTGGAAGAAATAAGTTATCAAAAATTTCCACTCACCTGGTATAGAAGAGAAATCCATGAAAGTACGCATGTAAGCTGTCATTGCGATCCCAATAGTACGTCCACGGGCTGGAAACATCATAGGAAAAGGAGCAACAAGGTAATCTAATCACCGAACTCATCAAAGTGCAACTTTTCGTATAGATATCCAATAGCTTTGAGTGTTCGATCACTGTTCACACTGTTTTGGCTGAACATCCATCAAAATTCCATGCTGAAGGACTGACCATAATTTTGAATATTCTTCCTATTAATCATCACTTATATTGCATCATTGCATCATTTCTTATTATTGTTTCTTTTTAGCATAAGGTATTTATCGCAGAGTATGGCAGTTTAAGGGGTTTTATCTGAATCAAAACAAACTTTCGATTATTCTCTGCATCCTGTGTTTTATCTAACTCACTGAACAGCATTTCTTATCGAATCGTTAGTGCGAAGTCGGCAATACAGATCACCAGAACCGACTACTGAGAAGAAGCTGACTCATGTTCATAGGCGTATCTGACTGAGCTGGGATAAGGTTAAAAGAGATTTGAAAAGATAATGAAGAGAAAACATAGCCGGAGTTTTCATTTGTTATGATAGGGATTCAGAAATTAAAATCTGTGAAATGAATTCACGAAAATATGTATAAATTAAAATCAATAACCAATCCATCAAAACAATATATATATTTATATATATATATATATATATATATATATATATATATATATATATATATATATATATATATATTTTATATATATATATATATTATATATATTTTATGTTATAAAAACCAGTTATATATATATTAAAGGAAAAAACCCACAAAAAGAATAATTACTCAATAGATATTAGTTTCAAGAGATTGTTTTTACATATTTTGAAATTCCATTTCCTTTATAAGCCTCTGTATAATATGAATAGATAAAAATATTCAAATACTATAATACAATCAATTCCATACATTGTCATAATGATTACAACCCATAATTATTCAAAAGACAACAAGGAAGGTCTAGATTTACAAAATCATCCTGAATAAAATGTGATAAACAAAATTATAAGCTTGAAACATACAGTATATGAAATTGTATGTAACTAAAAATAGCCAATGGGAGAACAACAAACTTTTTGATGACAATAGCCAATCAGGGAAAGTATGGTCAAATGTAAGATTTGAAATTGTGAGAAAATAAGAACGGAAAGGTGTCAGAGACAATTATGATTGAATATTGTAAATAGTCTGTAAGAAAGGAAAAAAAAATCATTTATAAGTTTTGTCAAATAACCCCAAACAGTGAAAATGTGAGTACATAGTGCGCGAATTCAAAAATTCAAATCAAAAGGAATGAGGAAAAATGGTATCCAAGAAACGGAAAACGAAGCCACGAGGAGACCGAAAATAATTTTAAAAATGAATGCTACGTTTTATTTGGGAGAAAGAAGAATTCAATAATTTCAAATTATAAGCAGAAAATCAATATTACCTTATTTGTACACCATATACAAATATTCCAAAGCTGATTGCTGAATTTGTAGGGTTCCTTCTTTTGGTATTGGAGTTCCTGAGAGCATTGGATTGAAAGGGAATCCAAATTCTGGTTGTGTATTGAACAGCGACAGTTCCAGCGTCAGGTATGAACTTTCCTAGTGCACATTACGAACTGAACAACTTTACTAATAACTCATATCCCATCAGAAGAACTTTATTTCATTTGATTTTGAGCTATTAAAGAAATTTTCACGTTCAAGGCAAAAGTAAGGTTGTGTCTATTTATCCATGACCTGTTTCTCATAATTATCCATGAAAATTTGTAGATTGATAATAGAATAAGTTATTTATCGTAGGCCAGGTTAATTTAAGTTTTCCTGAATAAAGGAAATCATTGTTTTTCGAAACTTTCTCGTTTTGTTTTCCACAATTATCAGCAATCATATTTATAAGCACAGAAATTGACATCAAGACCAGAATAGTGGCTCTATTGCCTGAACCGGCTATCTGAGACGAGAGGCATACCAACTGAGTTTAGTCGTGGTAAGAAAAATGATAACAATTGTTGAGAACAGTGACGTTAGCTAGCAATTATTATTACATCACAAAACATATTATACAGGGCGAGAATACTTATCTATATCATAATAATTTGGCTCACAACGAAGAGCGGAAATTATTAGCAATCTTCATTTTAAAATTTTTTAAATTTATAATATTTATCGAGAAAAGGAAAAAAAGGTGAGTTAGGGCAAGTGAAGGCAATATATCATTTCAAGGCGAGTAGGCAATATATTATTTCTTAATATTTATCACAGAGTAAGGGCAATATATCATTTCAAGTCAAAGTGAGGGCAATATATCATTTCAAGGCAAGTGAAGGAAATATATCATTTCTTGATATTTATCACGAGTAAGGGCAAGTAAAGTAAAAATATTATTTCTAAAAATTTGTCGTTACACTGATCGAACATTAGCAATTGCATTTCAACGGGAACTGAATATTGGTGAAT